>CM047586.1:12125837-12146000 GCA_026184515.1 Peronosclerospora sorghi | reverse complement strand
ACTTAGCCTTAACGGCTGTATTCCCTTTACGGGATGTAAGTAAAGGGAGGGCTCCCTCTTACCTACGACACTCACTGCGCGCGCGACCGGTCGAGGTCGCACGTCCGCAAAATAGAGTGAAATGTAAACTGAATATATTTAATATGTAATTAGCCTAAATTAATTTAAACTAATATAAACTATATGTAATGCTAAGTAGAATATTCATAATTCGTACCTAGCTAAAATGTAGTGTACACACCTGTGTACTGACACGTGGATGGCTGACACACCACCACACCAAGGGCCCTTGCCCTGATTGGTTAAAAAAACCAAAGGTTCAGAACCTTTCGAACCGGCCAATACTGACCTCAACCGTGGTGTACTCATGTACACCAACACTAAATGTAGCCCGAATGTAACCCCGTTACATCCTCCCCCTCAAAATCTTGTTGGAGAACTCCAACGCCAGTTCCTCTGGTCCTCCATATGTACACCTCCCGTGGTGCTATGGCGTCTCCTCTAGAAGAGGTAGACTACTCCGAAAACTCGGAGGTGGATGCACTTGAGGATACCTCCCCAACGGTTAGCCGCTCCAACAGCGCCGAACGGAGTTGTCGGCAGACTAATCCGTTCCCCACACGTGGGGAAAATGCGCTAACCAGTGCGCCACCCCTGCCCATATCGGGTGATACATCCGAATCGCCAAAGGCTATCATCAGTAATTATCTGGACGCATCTCAAGACACCCAACTTGCCGCACAGGCACTAAGGGCTGCGTTACGCGCCCCCAAACGCCCGTCAAGGGCGGCTTATGATTTTGATGGTCCTCGTGACCTTCCAAGGTGGGCCAGGCGTTTGGTAAGGACCAGTTTAGCGTCCTATACCCCTGGCCCCGCGGCTGAACAGCCGTATCAATGCGAACGCCGTGAGAAACTCCGGCAACAACTGCTTGCACAAAAGCAGTTCACTAGCGTCTCATACCGAGAGCGCTTAAACAGGCAGGCACAGGGTGCCCCTGTTGAGAACCTCCGCGAGGTTCCTTTCGTTCTTTCACGGGAGAAAGTACTGATGATGCGGAGAAGAAGTTCCGCGCTTGGGCGGAAGGGGAGAAGCTTCTCCCCAGCTTCGATGAGCTGCATGACAGCTATTCCCGTCGAGACATTTGGGTGGAGAGGGTGTTGCGCCTGAAATTTGCCAAAGCCAAAGCGATGGAGCAACTACGTGCTCCGTATCGCACGCGCTACGCCAGCGTCCCTGTCTCCACCATGGTGTCCGAAGACAGTGTGAGCGTCACATCTGCCTTCGGCAAACTCCCACTTATTGGGAGTGAAGGGGCTTCCCATGCCCCTCTGGTCGTTGACCTACAGCTGGATTCTCCCGCTCAAAAGCGTCAACGACGTCGCGGCAATCTTGCCGTAGGGGAGTCTCGAACTCCCACAAACTCTGTGAGTGTGGATAACCTTTCCACTTCACCAGATACTGGGTTTGACCCCGATGATGGCGTCGCGCCATCAGCCGCTCCACATGAAAATGTTGAGTACCCTCCGCATCAAGCATTGGAGGAGGAGGTCGCGCAATTGCGACGTGAGATTCGCGAGCGCTGTGATCGACACAGCCATCGCATCCATGATCTCCACGAGGGGATCAGCGATGAGCGGGATGCCACTGATCGCTTCGAGAGGCGGCTTGCCTCTCTCGAGACGACCGTTGCGGAGATTCGTGGTCGCCTTTTAGCCCTTTCGGGTTTACTTCGCCCTGCGGTGCCTTACGGCTATCCGCCTTTCCACCCTCCTCCAGGAGGAGGACCGCCTCCGGGTCCTGGTATGGCTTAAGCATACCGACATAGAAGGTTGGATGCGTACGCATCACCTTCGGGATGTACAAGGTATACGATAAGCCCTTTCGGGCTAGTACCTTGAAAGGCCCACAAACCTGGGGCGCAGTTTATTGCGCAACACATTTGAAACTGCATGTGTAGGAAGGTTTTTAGCGTTTAATAAAACACTTTCACCCACTTTGTACACCTTTTCGTTACGCCGCCCCTTGAGGTCAGCTTTCTCCTTCTGCTTGTCTTGGCTTTCCGCCATGGCATCGCAGACGTGGCGTAAGACACTAAGGCGCGTCGATAAGAACTTATCGATGTGCTTTCGCACAGATACAGGGCTGACATGGGGGAATCCTCCCCCCTCAAGCCCTGGGCCACACACACGTGGCGTCAACGTAACCCTTGGATTCACCAATCCGTTCACGTAAAACGGGGTAAACCCCGTAGATGCATGTACCGAATTGTTGATAGCAAATTCAACCATCGGGAGCATCTCACCCCAACTCTTTGGAGAATCCGGACATAAACTCCGGAGAATATCCTCCACAACGCGATTAACGCGTTCCGTCTGACCGTCCGTCTGCGGGTGATCCGCAGTGGACATGAGGAGCTTGGTGCCTAGCACCTTAAACAACTCTCCCTAGAATTGTCCCGTAAAACGGGGATCCCGATCCGACACAACGGAATCGGGTAGACCATGCTGTCGAAAGACACGGTCTAGGAACGCTTTCGCTGTTCCTTGTCCATCTATGGACTCTGGCACCGCCGCCAGGTGATCCATCTTTCTCAATCGGTCTACAAAGACCAATATGCCGGTGTTCCCAGCCTTATCCTTCGGAAAACCGAAGATAAAATCCCATCTATTGGATTTCCAACACTCCGTTGGAATCGATAATCTCGCCAAAGGCTCAGCTGAACTTGCAGAGGGTTTGACCCTCTGACACGTCTCACAGGTGCGTATATACGCACCGACCCATTTATACATATTGGGCCACCAATACAAAGCGCGTAAAGCGCTGTAGGTCTTATCCCGACCTAAATGACCCCCGGTAGGGGCATCCTGTGCGTCAAAGAGGACTCTATACTTCAGTTCCTCATCATGAGGAACTACCACCCGCGGAGTGTCCTCCGCGCTCGTGCTATAAAATAGCAGACCGTCACAGTACCGGTAACGGTGTAAACGAGCTTTAGCTCGACTTGACAGGGTAGGCTCAGACGAGCCAAGACCCTTTTCACCCAACGCGCTGATAAGCGCCGTACATTGTGGGTCTTTCTCATACGCCTGGCGTATGAGATTCACCACAGATGTGGTGACGAATGTCGCGTGAGAGCGAGCTCGTAATCGGGACGACGCGATAACGCGTGTGCAAGCACCTTCTTCTTACCAGGTTTATACTTAACCTCTAAGTTGTACTCCGCAAAGAAGGAGAGCCAACGGACCATCCGTTGCGAGAGATGAGGCGACTTTGTCGCTATCCGTAAGGACGCGTGGTCAGTATACACCACGAACGGCTTTGAGCCGAGTAGGTGAACCCTAAATTTGACAAGAGCATACTTCATTTCAAGTAGCTCCTTGTCAAGAACGGGATAATTCCGTTCCGAAGCTTTAAGCTGCCTCGACTCAAACGCAATTACGCGTTCCCTTCCTGCATCGTCTGCTGGTAACAAAGCACATCCGATTGCGAAATCGGAGGCGTCGCAGACGACACTAAATGGTTTCCCAGAATCTGGGAGAGCAAGAACGGGAGATTTTGACAAGCTCCCCTTTACCGCTTCAAAAGCGTTTTGGTGTTTGGTTTCCCAACACCAATCAACATCCTTATTAAGAAGGTCGGTTAATGGCTTCGCCATTTTAGCGTAGTTCTCGCTGTACTTGTGGAGATAGTTGGCCAATCCAAGCCACTTCCGTAAATCTCTTAGATTACAGGCGAAGGCCACTCCACAATGGCTTTCACCTTCGCGGGATACGCCCGCACTCCATCCTTACCGATGAAGCATCCGAGGAAAGGAATTTCCTCAGCAACAAATATACATTTGGATGCGCTCGCATATAACTTATGCTCTCACATACATTCGAGCACAGATCGAAGGTGTATAAGGTGCGTCTGAACATCAGACGAGTCGCCTTCCGCACGACTATGGACGAATATATCGTCAAAGTACATCTGAGCGTACTTTCTATGAGGGCGGAAGAGTTGAGTCACCAAGCGATTGAAAGTCGCTGGTGCATTCGAAAGCCCTTGTGGCATAATAATCCACTCCCACAGCATACCACTAGGCGTGCTGACCTCTGTAAGCGGAATATCGGATGCTCGCATGAGCACCTGATAATACCCGTCCACCAGATCTAAGGCACTGTACAAAGTACAGTCCGCCATATTGTTCTGGAGGAAATTCTTCCGAGGAATCGGAGTTGGCATGGGTACAGTAGCTGAATTCAGGTTGTTGTACGCATGCCCAATGCGCCACTTTCCGTTCGGTTTACGAACACAAAAAGTGGGAGATGAGTGGGGAGAGTTGCTCTCCCGCACCATCCCTGCCTCTTCTTTCCCCTTGAAGAATGCGTCGATGACGTCGCATTGTTCCTTGGGGAGAGGCCACTGCCTAGTGACGCAGTATTTGGTTCCAGGAACCAAATCAATTTCATTTCGGACTCCCCGATACGGTGGTAACCCCATCGGTGGGTTGTCACTAACGACATCTCCAAATTCCTTTAATAAGGAATGGTAGGGGTCCTCAGGATCCGCGAGGATCTTGAGACCGCTTCGGGAATTCAATGCTTGTTTGGTTTGCACCAAAACTGACTCGTCCATCGTGGATGAGGAGTTCAACTCCTCTTCCGGGCGTAATACGACAACCTCGTCGATTTCATCTGCTTTCAAAGCAGTTTCAAACTAGTTGAAGGACATCTCCTCCAACGACAACAGTTCGCCTACCCCAGGCAACCGTTCCAGGCTTACGACTTCTGTGACAACACCTGTAACACTATTCAGCATCCTATAGTACTGCTGACTACTGGCCTCGGGACTCATCCCGACACCCAGATGGGGGGAGTCAATTGCACCATCTATTGGAAGCGCATCGCGCCTATTCACAGAGGTCGTTATCTCTACCACCGGTGACTCGCCGGTCTCACCTAATAAGGCGTGGTCGGAATCAATTCCGACGTGCGAAAAGAGACGAACTACGGGCTTCTTCGCTTGGAAGCGCCTCGCGCTTAACCACAGGGGTCTCTACCCCTACCACTGGAGTCGCAACTTTGTCGCCTAACACGGCGTGGTCGGGAACCCCGACCTGCAGAAGAGACACACCTCGTGCATCTTCCCTAGGAAGTGCCTCGCGCTTAACCTGAGAGGAATCCACCTCTAACACTGGAGAGTCAGCAGTCTCGCCTATATCGGCGTGAGGATTAACCGCCGAATCCCCCTCGTCAAGGAACATTTCCTTGACCTCATTGCGACTGATCATTTCAGACATCTCAATCTCTGGCATCTCTCGCCAGAATCTCTTTTTCTATCGAGCCAAGGTGGGTTCTGACTCGCCAATGCTTCACCCGATCGCGGGTGCGTTGATCCAATGGACTTAGACTTCAAGTCTATTTATGGCTCGTAGCGTTCCAGCCACTTCATGCCCGGAATGAGGTCATAACTCTAGTACAAATCCAGGACTAGGCAACTTTCTGAGCTATCGAAGTCTGCAAACTTCATCTTAAGGTCAATCGAGACCTTGGGTACAGAAACCTGTACGCCCGTCGAAAGACGGACCGTGCCAACGTCACGAGAACGTGCCTCTAGGTGTAACGGGGTTACATTCGGGTTACATTGAGTGTTGGTGTACATGTTACACCACGGTTGAGGTCAGTATTGGCCAGTTTGAAAGGTTTTGAACCTTTGGTTATTTTAACCAATCAGGGCAAGGGCCCTTGGTGTGGTGGTGTGTCAGCCATCCACGTGTCAGTACACAGGTTTGTACACTACATTTTAGCTAGGTACGAATTAGGAATATTCTACTTAGTATTAGATATAGTTTATATTAGTTTAAATTAATTTAGGCTAATTACATATTAAATATATTCAGTTTTCATTTCACTCTAAAGTTTAGGCGCGCGACCACGCCCGGTCGCGCGCGCAGTGAGTGCCGTAGGTAAGAGGGATCCCTCCCTTTACCTACACCCTTAGTAAGGGATCCTTGCCGTTAAGGAATTAGCGGAGCTCCTTGTCGTTAAGGCATTAGCGGAGCTCCTTGTCGTTAAGGCATTAGCGGAGCTAGGCGCACGACCAGGCCCGGTTGCGCGCGCGTTGAGTATTGTAGCCCAATGGAGTTCTCCCTTACGCTACCTCCTGTTACAAAGGGGTTAGCGAAAGCTATCTGTAAGCCACCCCGGGAATCTTGGCCCCGAGTAAGAGAGCTCTCTCCTACTAAGCCCTCTTATAAGGGCGTATCGGCTAAGTAGCGGCGAACGCCGCTTAAAGGAAAGTCTTCCTCTGTGCGCTAGCCGCACCGTGCGTGTACGCACCCGGCTACACTAGGGCCTCGGCATATAGCCGACTCTTCTCAGCAGCCCGTCTGACATAATTGTCAGACGCTCCAGAGTCTATCAAGACTCTCCAAGGCTTATCAAACCTTTCACCTCCGCAAGGACGACCAGCAACCCTGGCTGGTACACCTACTCGGTGCTAGAAAGCACCGTTTAACTCGGGGCTTTGTGCTGTCGGCCCCTACCCTGGGGTTTAACAGCACTGAGGGATCCCCCAGTAGGGCTCCCCGCACCTAGTGGGAGCCGTCGTTTCCCGACGGCTTGGGTGAGGGCTTTTTACCCGCTCTCGGCACCTTATAGCGAGTGTCTCGCTGGGGATTTTTCGTACATCTGTTCCGCAGATGATCCGTGCTTCCACACAGGAAGCATCTCAGCGGACCATGCCGCTGCAGCATTGCAAGGATCTCCGCTTCGAAGCCCTGCGAAAAGGAGTCATAGTGAATCTGAGAGGAAGGTTTCTCCTCCGCTTCGACCTGACTCAGGTCCATGGGTTCGTGACCCACCTTAGAGAAACGAAAGTTCCTTTCGTCGTTTAACGCCATCTTAACTGCCTCCCCCAGGGATTGGGGTCGGCATCGGAACAATTCCGAACGTGCTGGCCCTTCTCTCAGGCCTCCCATGAAGACGGGGATGGACACATCGTCCGAATACGCTTTCGCGTACATCCCTTCCAACAGGGTCTTAAGTTCTTGGATGTATGTTTCCAAGTCCCTAGTGCCCTGATGGCACCTCAGAAACGCCAGCTGATTCTGGAAAACCAGATAAAGCGTTGCATACATGTCCATACGCTTTTGTTTAAGGACTCCCCAGGTCGGGAACACGTTCGTGACTGAATCCGGACACGTAAACGCCCATGCACGAGCTTTACCCGTGAGATGGGTCAGTGCAAGTCCAACTTGCAAGTGATCTGCGATCACATTCGCTGTGGCGAATGCCGTTTCGACCTCAAAGCCACACATAAAGGTTATCACCCTTTTCACCGGTGAATTCCTTTATCTTAAAGGGCAAAGGAGGGCGCACTCACGTAGACGTGGAATGAATTCCACTACAACTCGCCTCATGGGCGATGAGGGCGTTAACCCTCTCACATACGGCCTCAAGGCCCCGCTCCACTAGGAGCTTCATACCTTCATCGCCCAAGATGAACAACAGCCTTTTAAAGGCTTCTTGTTGGACGGGGGTTAGCTTACCCCAATCCTCTTGGTTCCTCCTTTGCAGAGGATGTTGTGGTCTACCAACACAGGTGTTGGATTGACTACAAGTGCTACCAGATGTAGCAGGTGCGTACATACATGGTGTGGCTAGCGCACAGAGGAAGACTTTCGTAAAGCGGCGATACGCCGATACTTAGCCGATACGCCCTTATAAAAGGGCTTAGTAAGAGATCGCTCTCTTACTCGGGGCCAAGTTTTCCCTTGGTTTACTAGTTAGTATAAACTAACGCCTTGATACAAGGCTTCCCTTAGAAAGGGGGTAGTTAAGGAAAGGTATTCCCTTTCACTACAACACTCACTGCGCGCGCGACGGGTCGAGGTCGTGCGCCTAGCAGTCTTTAGTGTGAATTGTAAACTGATGTATATTTAATATGTAATTAGCCTAATTTAATTAAACTAATGTAAGCTATATGTAATAATAAGTAGAATATACCCAATTCGTACCTAGCTAAAATGTAATGTACACACCTGTGTACCGACACGTGGATGGCTGACACACCACCACCCAAGGGATCATGCCCTCATTGGTTAAAATAACGAATAGGTCCAAACCTTTCGGACCGGTCAATACTGACCCCAACCGTAGTGTACTTACGTACATAACATAACCAAATGTAACCAAATGTAACCCTGTTAGAGGAGCAGTATGTAAGTTAGTAGTAAGTGTTCTTATTCTCTCTAGTACTACGACTTCATAGTTAGTTCATTTCACATTATTTCTACTACATACCAATAATAACTCGGGTGCACCTTCAGCTAGCTACTAATTCTTTAGTGCGTCTATTCTATCATTTTATTACTCGATGGAAGCCTTCTTGGTGGCCAGGAGAGATCCTTCAGCTGCCTCCCAGCTTCCATTTAGAAAGCATAACGTAGCCACTTTACCCCCTTCAAGGTTGTTTCTCTTCTTAGTAACTGTAAGACCCGCAGAAGAGAACATCCGCTCTGAAGGCGTCGACGTTGCGGGAATGCACAGGACCTTCTTAGCGAGTTTGGCCAGTCGTGGCAGTTCTTGCATTTTTCACCATTATAGTGGGTTTTCGATCCCTCCCTGGTTGTGCGACATCGACTGATATAGTTCTATTTCCTGTCAAATCCGACTCCTTAAAACGTCTGCAGGTGAACGGCAGATGTGGGGACGACCCTTCGCGGAAACAGAGGCAAAGTCTTCGTCTTCCTTCGCATCTTCATTATGATTGGTGAGTGACGTCGAGGCCGCCTTCGCCCTTGACAAAAGATCACCCGACGCACCAGCTTTTCTCGCTTTGTTGTCCGCCCGTCTACCACCAGCCACCTCATCTTCGTCGTAGGGGCGTTTGCGCTTCATATCGAGACTTGTAGCATTAGCTAAGTTATGTTCTGCTTCAAAGACGACATCAGCATGAGGTCCCAGATCGTCTTTCCATCAACAGTGCCATTAAAGGCCATGTATGCGAAATCAACCGTCCGAGGGTCAAGAGACTCAGCAAACACCATAGCCAATGGCAGATCGTCCAATTGATAGGCTCCAGCGCCCCACCGATTCTCCAGATCCAAAATCATTCTCTCCATTGTGTCCAAAAGAAGCTCCGCTGCTGCTTTGAAAGAGGAATCTCCCCTATCCGCGGCACTTCCACCCTTCTTCATGTTGTCAGCTCCTTCCGACTTGACACCGACTTTTAGAGCAGCCACCGTCTTACGCAAGTCCTCCCGAAGCAACCTAATCGCTGCAGGAACCATGCTAATGGTGACGTATTTGGATCCTTCCAAAACCTTCTCCGTCACCATAAAATGATTTAGCACATGAAAATCAAGAAATCTGATGACTTCCCAGTCAACGTCACACAAACCGAGGTCTCCGTCGAATCCTAATTCACGATTGTCGAGCATCATCTTCAACGGTGCCTCTAAGTACAGAAAACTCTCGAAGACTGTGAATGTAGACCACCACTTAGTTGATACATCTTGAATAACCATGCGAAAAGGGACCCTGTGATATTCACAAGCTCGCTGCAGCTTGTCCACTGCTTTTCTGGACTTCTTAAATCGGGTGGAATATCGCCGACAGGCAGCAACAACCGGTGATCTCCGTGGAATTTAACAAAAACACCGGCAGGGAGTTTCAACATATGATTGACGCAGCCAATCCATTCAAATGGTAGCAGCATTCCAGCTTTCTTGACGTTTGCGCATGTTTCTGATACAAAAGCAGTCTTGTTCTTGATATTGATTTTATGATTGGAGAGAAGGCATCTAATCATCTCTCCGATGCGTTCGCCTCTATGAGATCCAGTAAATGGACTGCATTCCAGGCCTATATCAACCAACTTCCACGTGTGGTCAATGAAATGCACCTTCAGGGATATGTATGCCTCCTGAGTAACGCTCGTCCAACAATTCGAGGTGATTGCAACTGCCTTCCCGTCAAGTATTTCAACTATCTCACTTTGGACCATGATCTTGATTTCGCCCAGTCGTTGCTCCATAGTCTTGTATGATGGAATGCATGCTCCAACTTTCTTCGCGCCCCCTATCATTGCCGCAAAATAGTGATTGTGAATGACGCTCAAGGTCTGGTGAGTCATTACTATCCACTTTAAAAGGAGATCACGGAAGGAGAGCTCCCCCACTTTGCTAACAAACACGTCCATCCCAGCAACTTTTTTGCCGTCAATTTCTCGCGTTTATCGCGATTTTAGTCTCGAAGATGTGCACGTAGGTTTGTCGTCGACCCACTATACCCAATTCCGACTTCGCTCCGGCAGATCTCGTAGACGGCCACACTGTTCATCCTTCGATGCAAGTACTTGGTGAAATGAGCCCAAATCGCTCTTAGCCTTAGATGGCTTGGCCCTGGGCCAATTATGCAGACGGTCACGTCTCCTCCTTTTCTCCTCGTCCACACGCTCATCATCATCACCCTTGCTTTCCTCCGTCCCGTCCTCCTGGGAATCAATTCCTCGTCGAATCCTATCCTCGGTTCCTGCCAACGTCATGGACCATCCCACCACCGCAACATCGCCAGCAGCGGTGCTGCCCTTCGCCTCATCACCAGCGTCGCCTTCGTCATCATCTGCCGCACAAGAAAAAGTAGTAGTACTTGAAATCGCATTATTGACATCTTCTTTGCACAAGGTGTCGATGACAACACTACCACCTACCCGGTCGGTAGAAGGAATGGGTGCACAGTCAGAAGTGTTGCCGCCGCCATCCTCCACAACAGTTGATTTATGCTGTTCCTCCGTTGTCTGAGTAAAAAGAAGATCCATTTGTTCTATAGTGCGGCAGTCGGTGCGACAGTAAAGCGACAATAAAGGTACACAAGCGGTAGTAGCTCGGGCTGTTGTCGTTGTCGTCGTGCTGCTGACGAGGAGGAAACGTGGAAGTGGTGGTGACGACGAAAGATGGTAATATTGTGTGATGTGTGATGTGGGAAAAAGCAGAGTTGGCAGTCCATATAACTACTGTAGTAGTAGTATGACCTACTACCGTTGTAATGTAGGACGTAGCACACAGTAGTTGTAGCAGCTGCAAGCCACTAGTTCTACTACTAGTGTAGCCCTACTTACCCACCATCAAGCATGTTCAAACAAATTGATGGATACTGATGAAAACTGAGCGATACTGGTTAAAACTGGTAGGAAACTGAGAAATATCGGGTACCATCCCAGTTACTGATAGTAAACTGGATGAGAATGTATACTGACTGGTTGTACCGGAATCGCAACCAATCAGTATATCGTTACAACCAGTACCCAGTATTACTGGTTGTTAAACCAACCAGTACCAAGCTCTAGATTAAACAGTTGAACAAATCAGCGGCGCGCTCCTTGTTCCGATTTTTACGCACTTAATAGGGCTTATGTTTCGACGGGTACGGTAGTTCAAATTAACTTGCGATGTGCGCTCCAATATGTCCGCACTAGTAGATACCCCTGTCGATTTTCGGTGTAGCATTATTTGGCTTTCAAGTGAAATCTCATGGTGGAAACGGATTGGCTGTAAATGCCTGGATACATTTTGTTAGAAGATTTCAAGCTTATAACGCTAAATTTATCGGGCCACACACCCTCCCTTTTATGTCCAAATGCGGCAAATATGGGTAAGTTTTGGGCTTCAAAAATGAACCTTTAAATTATGCTAGCTTTATTAATTTGACATCGGTGAGCGACTTGGACGACCATGCACCGGATGAAATTTACTGCAAGAGCCAAGTGTTTGACATCACCTTTCACCCATTTACGAATGTTGTAGCTCTTGGATCGATCGATGGCATTGTGCAAGTGTGGGAAACGCGCTTAGTGAAAAGTTTGCGTGACTTTTGTTGCGCTCAATGCTAACGTTTGGGTCATTTTGGTTAGAAACAAGTACTCGAAAGAGACCAATGACAAGATTCTGGAGCTAAGGAACCATCAAGAAGCTGTATGCGCGCTGCTGTTTTCTCCTGATGGACAAAGTACGAAGAAAATTAAGAGACGTTTTGATCACGCCTCATATGCTCCCGTGTTGTGTTTCCACATCTTTGTATACATCATCGGAAGATAAATCGATTCGAACTTTTGATACGCTTGGAAATCCGATATGGACAGAGATGCGAGCGCATGAGTAAGTGAGAAAGCTCTAGACTTGTTTTGACGACGACAGAAGTCCTTGTTGGGTGCTTCATCTATCCTATAAATCGTCTCCATGAATTATCTGCCAAGGTGTTTTCAAGTGGTGATGACCAAGTCTGCATTAAGATCTGGGACACACGGCAACATCGCTGTTTGGCAAAGTTTAAGGAGCATACGGTCTGTCTGCTCTTCTCTATCTCTCTGCAGATACACTAGTACTTTTATAACACTTGGTATTTTTTGCAGGACTACATTTCTGGCTTTGCGACGAGCCCTGACAGAGATTATTTACTGGCAACAAGTGGCGACGGACGATTTAGTGCCTATTACTTGCGTAAAAACGTAATTCTGGCAAGAGCGACGAGTTCGACGACGAATTGTTGTCTGTTGCAGTGATCAAGAAATGGCCGCAAAATTGTGTGGCTCACAAGACGGCGTTCTTGTGATTTTCACCTGGAGTTCGTGGGGTGATGTGTCCGATCGCATCCCTGGTCATCCGGACTCTGTTGAAGCTTTGCTTAAAGTTGATGGAAGATACGGTACCGACTGGATTAAGTGTCGGGATCGTTCGGTACGTTTGGCAATTCTGTTTGTCAAACTTTACCGCTAAGAGTGGTCGTTGTACCTTGAACATGGCGCTGTGTGTAGGGTCGTGCAGCTTCATCCGAATAAATTGTTGAGACTAATAGGCGACCACGTGGATTTCCTGTCGAAATATTAAAGTTTTCGCGCGACAGAGTATCATTGGCAGCACTTCACACACGAACAAGGTGCACTTTTGGGATGTTGGATATCTGTTTGAGCTAGACGACGACGTGGAGGTTGACAATGGAGACATGAATGAGGAAAAAGGTTCTTCTAGCGTGACTGTGGATACGGAAATGCAAGAAGCGGATAGTCACAGCGACATTGATGACTCCGACATGGGAAACGCACTGGAGGACGCCGAGTATTTGATACGGCCAAGGAAAACTTATTTTTCGACTCTGAGCAGGTTGAGCTGTGAATTTATCCCCAACTACTTGTACTAGCAGCATTACATTATTTGTCACATGTAATAGAAAAGCTTCATCTCGTTGCTCATTTTAATTTCGCCATTTTTTTAGAGACTTTGCGTTCTTCACATGCCCCAAAACAGACGAGATGTCAACCATGAAATCTGGGACCAGACTGAGCCGTTCAGCACTTTCTTCTGTTTTAGACGTTGTATTTTCAAACACAGCCAAAATTATTGCGGATGTCAAATTAATAAAGCTAGCATAATTTAAGGGGAATGTTAAATCGCCCCCCCCCGACCATTTATACACATCCCGGATGTGCAAAGAACAAGCGTCTCACTACGAATACTACGAAAATGTACAACTCACGTCCGCTTCTGGAAGGGAAAGTACAAAAGCACTAACGTTATTCATTTGAGCATCAATTGTCTCACTTAGTCGCTGCACACAATCGTCAACTTGAATTCGTGCATTCCAAACACATAAATGACCGGAAGTTTAGTCGTGGCACTAGCCATAAAAAAATGAAACGGATGCTTATTAACACCTGCCCACGCAATTTGACAAAAACTACCTGTGAGTCTCACCTCACACACGTGCGACCGTAATGCACAATGCACTCAGCTACAAGATGCTGTGCTGCCACTTCATCTACGCAGCAGCTACCATACGACGTGTCTCCAAGCACAAAAACAAGCTCCCATTGGACCGCCAGCTCTTCTTTTAATTTCTGTTGAACTAAAGGAGAATTTGGCAATAGCGCATCGGGAAACTGGAGAGAAAATTTCTTGTAGGCACCAAGACGGAGCTGCTCGACGGTGCGTTGAATGTCATAGTACTCACAAATATCATAATCTTCTACGATACACCATCGCTTTCATCCACTTGCACTTTAGCTTTAATAGCTCGCGAGCCATCACCACTTTCGAAGGCAAAGGCGACGGTCATTAGCTCTATCTTATTTACAATATAAAAAGGGCATTGTTACATCGATGTGTAGAAATGGGGTCAATTTAACATTCCCCTAATTTAAAGGTTCATTTTTGAGGCCCAAAACTTACCCATATTTGCCGCATTTGGACATAAAAGGGAGGGGTGTGGCCCTATCAACTTGGGTTGTGTGGCCCGATCAATTTCCTTTTGAATAAACCGATACTAGGAGATGGTACCCGTCGTTCCGACGAACTGTCATTGAAATTTCACTGAAACTACAGTACATCTAATTTTTGGGCTTAGTTGTACGTACTGTATCTTAGTATTTTATGGCAAAAATGAAAATTGCATTAGAATAATTCTTTGTGACAGGCCTGGGGTCGTCGTCGTTTAATGGTATTCTTTGTGACAGGCATGTCGTCGTCGTTTAAATAACTCTCTTAAAATAAAACTAGGGAATGGTACCGTCGTTCCGACGAACTGTCATTGAAATTTCACTGAATCTACAGTATATCTAATTTTGGGTTTAGTTGTCCATACCGTACCTTAGTATTTTATGGCAAAAATGAAAATTGTATTAGAATAAGGAAAAGTCTAATGCGCTCACCCCCATTTTGGCTAACGCGCCCCCCCAAATGAGAATTTTGAATATTTTTTCAGAAAAAGTTATCCTTTTATCGAGGAATGATAAATCCACGGGCGAGGGTAAAATCACCCCAGCTTTTTCGCAAAATCACCCCAACCGTGGGCTTTTCACCCAAACACCCGACCGGCGCTCGTTACTGGACTCGTCTATTATAAACCATACTTGAGAATCTGAACCTAAAAAATCCTAATAAAGGCAAAACAGAGCCAAATTCTTAATGTAGCCATAATGCATATTCGGCCACAGTGGTCGCGTATTTCTTGAGGTTTGTATACTCTTGGTCTGAACTCCACACAATATACTTAAAAAAAATCGACAACCCAGGTGCACAAGGTTTCCGCTTATGTATAATGCTCACATCTCACAGCACAAATCCGAATTTTCAAGGAAGTATATCTTTCACTTTACGATGCAAAAGTCGTCGTTCAATATTAAGCACTTATACCCCAGCACCACGCTGTACGCTTCTTCAGATTGCGCACCCACCAGAGCTCATTTTTCTCAAACTGCGTATAGCCGTACTTGGCCGCATCAGATTTCTCACTCTTCAAGTAATTCTTGAGATAAAAAAGGCACACAAGAGATTGCGAACGCTTCGAACGCCACTCGAACTACCCCGACGTCGCTGAGGTCTTCATCGATGACGACGCATTGCAACCGCTCTCTCTCCACATTGGATTCGCATTCTTGAACATCTCCGTAAGCGCTTCTTTGTGCTCATTTTAAATGAACCTCCTGATAAACTAACGCACGATGTCGCCACGTTAAGATTCGACACCAGCCTCAACAGATTTGACGTCAGTTTCGACAGACTCACCTGCCCAAATTGGCCGTAACAAAACGAGAAAACCATAAGCTGAACAACTTGGAATCCTCTCGGTTGGTTCCATGGGCGACGTCTATCTCAGGATCTTACCGTATGACGCGTACCGCTGTCGCAAATGTTTTGTTCCCTTCAACGTCTCTCACGTCAGAAAGAATTCGCTTAAATCGACCAGTCTTTCGTATTCATGCACCCAAGGAGGATATCCACGTCCGTTCCTTCATCGTAATTTCCTTGTTGCCCTTCGAGCGCAACTGTGTGGCGATCTCCACTCTTTAGACGCATGCCAAGGACGGTAAACATACATCGGCCGGCAAGAAATTACGCTCGGTGGAGTACTTCTCATAGGCTCGTTGAAGCCGGTGCGTATACGCACGGTGCGACTAGCGCACAGAGGAAGACTCTTCCTTAAAGCGGTAGCTACCGCTACTTAGCCGATACGCCCTTGTAAAGGGATTAGTAGGAGAGTTCTCCTACTCGGGGCCAAGATTCCCGGGTTGGTTTACTACTTAGCCTTAACGGCTGTATTCCCTTTACGGGATGTAAGTAAAGGGAGGGCTCCCTCTTACCTACGACACTCACTGCGCGCGCGACCGGTCGAGGTCGCACGTCCGCAAAATAGAGTGAAATGTAAACTGAATATATTTAATATGTAATTAGCCTAAATTAATTTAAACTAATATAAACTATATGTAATGCTAAGTAGAATATTCATAATTCGTACCTAGCTAAAATGTAGTGTACACACCTGTGTACTGACACGTGGATGGCTGACACACCACCACACCAAGGGCCCTTGCCCTGATTGGTTAAAAAAACCAAAGGTTCAGAACCTTTCGAACCGGCCAATACTGACCTCAACCGTGGTGTACTCATGTACACCAACACTAAATGTAGCCCGAATGTAACCCCGTTACATCCTCCCCCTCAAAATCTTGTTGGAGAACTCCAACGCCAGTTCCTCTGGTCCTCCATATGTACACCTCCCGTGGTGCTATGGCGTCTCCTCTAGAAGAGGTAGACTACTCCGAAAACTCGGAGGTGGATGCACTTGAGGATACCTCCCCAACGGTTAGCCGCTCCAACAGCGCCGAACGGAGTTGTCGGCAGACTAATCCGTTCCCCACACGTGGGGAAAATGCGCTAACCAGTGCGCCACCCCTGCCCATATCGGGTGATACATCCGAATCGCCAAAGGCTATCATCAGTAATTATCTGGACGCATCTCAAGACACCCAACTTGCCGCACAGGCACTAAGGGCTGCGTTACGCGCCCCCAAACGCCCGTCAAGGGCGGCTTATGATTTTGATGGTCCTCGTGACCTTCCAAGGTGGGCCAGGCGTTTGGTAAGGACCAGTTTAGCGTCCTATACCCCTGGCCCCGCGGCTGAACAGCCGTATCAATGCGAACGCCGTGAGAAACTCCGGCAACAACTGCTTGCACAAAAGCAGTTCACTAGCGTCTCATACCGAGAGCGCTTAAACAGGCAGGCACAGGGTGCCCCTGTTGAGAACCTCCGCGAGGTTCCTTTCGTTCTTTCACGGGAGAAAGTACTGATGATGCGGAGAAGAAGTTCCGCGCTTGGGCGGAAGGGGAGAAGCTTCTCCCCAGCTTCGATGAGCTGCATGACAGCTATTCCCGTCGAGACATTTGGGTGGAGAGGGTGTTGCGCCTGAAATTTGCCAAAGCCAAAGCGATGGAGCAACTACGTGCTCCGTATCGCACGCGCTACGCCAGCGTCCCTGTCTCCACCATGGTGTCCGAAGACAGTGTGAGCGTCACATCTGCCTTCGGCAAACTCCCACTTATTGGGAGTGAAGGGGCTTCCCATGCCCCTCTGGTCGTTGACCTACAGCTGGATTCTCCCGCTCAAAAGCGTCAACGACGTCGCGGCAATCTTGCCGTAGGGGAGTCTCGAACTCCCACAAACTCTGTGAGTGTGGATAACCTTTCCACTTCACCAGATACTGGGTTTGACCCCGATGATGGCGTCGCGCCATCAGCCGCTCCACATGAAAATGTTGAGTACCCTCCGCATCAAGCATTGGAGGAGGAGGTCGCGCAATTGCGACGTGAGATTCGCGAGCGCTGTGATCGACACAGCCATCGCATCCATGATCTCCACGAGGGGATCAGCGATGAGCGGGATGCCACTGATCGCTTCGAGAGGCGGCTTGCCTCTCTCGAGACGACCGTTGCGGAGATTCGTGGTCGCCTTTTAGCCCTTTCGGGTTTACTTCGCCCTGCGGTGCCTTACGGCTATCCGCCTTTCCACCCTCCTCCAGGAGGAGGACCGCCTCCGGGTCCTGGTATGGCTTAAGCATACCGACATAGAAGGTTGGATGCGTACGCATCACCTTCGGGATGTACAAGGTATACGATAAGCCCTTTCGGGCTAGTACCTTGAAAGGCCCACAAACCTGGGGCGCAGTTTATTGCGCAACACATTTGAAACTGCATGTGTAGGAAGGTTTTTAGCGTTTAATAAAACACTTTCACCCACTTTGTACACCTTTTCGTTACGCCGCCCCTTGAGGTCAGCTTTCTCCTTCTGCTTGTCTTGGCTTTCCGCCATGGCATCGCAGACGTGGCGTAAGACACTAAGGCGCGTCGATAAGAACTTATCGATGTGCTTTCGCACAGATACAGGGCTGACATGGGGGAATCCTCCCCCCTCAAGCCCTGGGCCACACACACGTGGCGTCAACGTAACCCTTGGATTCACCAATCCGTTCACGTAAAACGGGGTAAACCCCGTAGATGCATGTACCGAATTGTTGATAGCAAATTCAACCATCGGGAGCATCTCACCCCAACTCTTTGGAGAATCCGGACATAAACTCCGGAGAATATCCTCCACAACGCGATTAACGCGTTCCGTCTGACCGTCCGTCTGCGGGTGATCCGCAGTGGACATGAGGAGCTTGGTGCCTAGCACCTTAAACAACTCTCCCTAGAATTGTCCCGTAAAACGGGGATCCCGATCCGACACAACGGAATCGGGTAGACCATGCTGTCGAAAGACACGGTCTAGGAACGCTTTCGCTGTTCCTTGTCCATCTATGGACTCTGGCACCGCCGCCAGGTGATCCATCTTTCTCAATCGGTCTACAAAGACCAATATGCCGGTGTTCCCAGCCTTATCCTTCGGAAAACCGAAGATAAAATCCCATCTATTGGATTTCCAACACTCCGTTGGAATCGATAATCTCGCCAAAGGCTCAGCTGAACTTGCAGAGGGTTTGACCCTCTGACACGTCTCACAGGTGCGTATATACGCACCGACCCATTTATACATATTGGGCCACCAATACAAAGCGCGTAAAGCGCTGTAGGTCTTATCCCGACCTAAATGACCCCCGGTAGGGGCATCCTGTGCGTCAAAGAGGACTCTATACTTCAGTTCCTCATCATGAGGAACTACCACCCGCGGAGTGTCCTCCGCGCTCGTGCTATAAAATAGCAGACCGTCACAGTACCGGTAACGGTGTAAACGAGCTTTAGCTCGACTTGACAGGGTAGGCTCAGACGAGCCAAGACCCTTTTCACCCAACGCGCTGATAAGCGCCGTACATTGTGGGTCTTTCTCATACGCCTGGCGTATGAGATTCACCACAGATGTGGTGACGAATGTCGCGTGAGAGCGAGCTCGTAATCGGGACGACGCGATAACGCGTGTGCAAGCACCTTCTTCTTACCAGGTTTATACTTAACCTCTAAGTTGTACTCCGCAAAGAAGGAGAGCCAACGGACCATCCGTTGCGAGAGATGAGGCGACTTTGTCGCTATCCGTAAGGACGCGTGGTCAGTATACACCACGAACGGCTTTGAGCCGAGTAGGTGAACCCTAAATTTGACAAGAGCATACTTCATTTCAAGTAGCTCCTTGTCAAGAACGGGATAATTCCGTTCCGAAGCTTTAAGCTGCCTCGACTCAAACGCAATTACGCGTTCCCTTCCTGCATCGTCTGCTGGTAACAAAGCACATCCGATTGCGAAATCGGAGGCGTCGCAGACGACACTAAATGGTTTCCCAGAATCTGGGAGAGCAAGAACGGGAGATTTTGACAAGCTCCCCTTTACCGCTTCAAAAGCGTTTTGGTGTTTGGTTTCCCAACACCAATCAACATCCTTATTAAGAAGGTCGGTTAATGGCTTCGCCATTTTAGCGTAGTTCTCGCTGTACTTGTGGAGATAGTTGGCCAATCCAAGCCACTTCCGTAAATCTCTTAGATTACAGGCGAAGGCCACTCCACAATGGCTTTCACCTTCGCGGGATACGCCCGCACTCCATCCTTACCGATGAAGCATCCGAGGAAAGGAATTTCCTCAGCAACAAATATACATTTGGATGCGCTCGCATATAACTTATGCTCTCACATACATTCGAGCACAGATCGAAGGTGTATAAGGTGCGTCTGAACATCAGACGAGTCGCCTTCCGCACGACTATGGACGAATATATCGTCAAAGTACATCTGAGCGTACTTTCTATGAGGGCGGAAGAGTTGAGTCACCAAGCGATTGAAAGTCGCTGGTGCATTCGAAAGCCCTTGTGGCATAATAATCCACTCCCACAGCATACCACTAGGCGTGCTGACCTCTGTAAGCG
>CM047586.1:12098133-12115523 GCA_026184515.1 Peronosclerospora sorghi | reverse complement strand
GTCGTGGACCACCCAGTGTATATCCATACAATTGTATACCTGTCGTGGACGACCCCGTCGCGACAACCCAGTCTAACGTGATTGGTCCATAAGCTCCACTTAAAAATCTTATTATAATTTCTTCCCAACTCCAATACATCGGAGTTTGCTTCCACAGGCGTTCTGCGCACTGTCCGCCTTCCACATGTGAACTCCAACTCCGGCGACTTGTTGTACATGGCTCCATCCAGTAAGTGCCCTTCCAACGATATCCTTTAATCTTTTCTTCTTCCCTTGACATGTATCACCTTTGTTAGTGTAACCGGTGGTTCTCTCGCTTCGTTACACTTTTGGGGCGAGTTTAAAACTTTCACTCCTACCCCTTCATACTGCGGCTCAGCTGTTACTGCGTAAGCTCAGTCGTTGTTTCTCTTCTCTCTTCCTACCTCGCGCCTCTCTCCGTACAGGTTTTGCACCTGTTGAACCTCATTGGGTATCTCTTCGTACGGTGTTCGTCAATGAGCGGGCATAATCATATCTTGTTGTGTTAGATGTACAGGTTTTGCACCTTTTGGACCGTGATAGGTATCTCTTCGTATCATCTTGTTGTTGCCATACAGGTTTTTCACCCTTAGGACCTCGTAAGGTATCTCTTCGTATGGTCTTGCACTGATGTCGTTACTTTGCCTTGCTTTGTGTTAGATGTACAGGTTTTGCACCTTTTGGACCGTGATAGGTATCTCTTCGTATCATATTGCTGCTGCCGTACAGGTTTTTCACCCTTAGGACCTCGTAAGGTATCTCTTTGTACGATCTTGCGCTTGTTATGCGGTTCCCCGTGTTGCTTTCAATGGATGTACAGGTTTCACACCTTTAGCACCCTGACAGGTTTCTCTTCGTACGATCTTTGTCTTGTTATGCGGTTCTCCTTGTTGTTTTCAATGGATGTACAGGTTTCACACCTTTAGTACCCTGACAGGTTTCTCTTCGTACGATCTTTTTTGTTGCCGTACAGGTTTCACACCTTTAGCACCCTGACAGGTTTCTCTTCGTACGATCTTCACATCACTCCATGAAATTATTGAGCCTGTATAGACTCACTATCCACATCATTTTCATTTGTTAGCTTATGGCTGCATTCAGCATAGCTAATCATGCAATATATCCACATATTCCAACATATTCCATTTATGTTCAAACATGCGTCTTCCTTTTATTCTCTGTTTGTGTTTGTATCTTCTGATTTTCTCTTAATGCAACCAACTCGGGTCCGCATTCTACTCATCACAACCAACATGGGTCCGTGATAGGGATGTGCTACATCTTTTGGGGTTTCACTCTCTTATTCTTCCTGTTTTCTTGTTACTTTCTTTGTCGTCGATCACCTTCGATCTCCCCTCGGTTGAGGCTCTACATCTCTCCTTCAATGATGTCCTCCTCTGCCGTCTGGGCTGCATGATGTCGATTCTCCCAAGCCCTTTGTGAATCAAACTCGTACAAGAGTATGGTACAAGACAGGTTATCTTCAGGCTCCCACGTTATTTCGTCGGCATCCTTCCATTTTACTAGGTATTCCTTCATCCGGCGTCCATTTCTGGTCCGCTGTTTCACTCGACAATCCACGATACACTCTACCTCCCATTCCTCGTCTTTACCCGGATCGTACCAGGAATTTTCTGGAAGTAACGCTTCGTCTAACTCCAACGCATCTTTAACATGTATATTTTCACGGGGCCTTCTCATCTTGTTGATGTAAGGCTTCAGCCTGGCAATATGTACTAGCGGAAATACTCGACTCTCAGTGATCGGTACCACCAGCCGATACACCGCGTCGTTCACCCGTTCGTCCACCACATATGGGCCATGCCATAAGTGGGCCAACTTTCTTACCAACCCTGGCTTGACCAAATCGTGGTACATCCAGACTAACTCTCCAGGACGGTACGCGGTTTTTGTAGTCTACCACAGCTTTGACTTAATCTTCTCATTATGCCGTTGGGCTCGTTCCTTGCTTACTTGCTCCCTGATGATGGCTGCTTGCGCTTGAGCTTCCATGTGCCTTTTATTCACCGCTAATCTCCAATCCAGTGCATCTGTTTCCGTGGCAGAGTGATCCTTTGGCGGTACCATCGCTTCCATCGTGGTTCGGGGTTCCCATCCGTGTACGAAATAGAACGGAGTTTGTTGATGATGTAAATCCACTGAAGTATTCAAAGCAAACTCCAATGGTGCCACAGATTCGTCCCAATCCTTCTGTTCTGGATCTGCTATATAACACTTTATTGCCTTGATCACTGTCTGCACAGATCTCTCCTGCTTGCCATTAGCTTGTGGCTGATATGCCAATGTCGGTCTTTGTTTCTGCTTCAACATCCGATTAAATCTCTTAAATACTGAACTCATGAACCTTGGGTCTCGTTCATGTCGCAACATTTCTTGCGCTCCAAATCTTTTGTACACTCCTACCATGTATGCTTCTGCCACATCCTGGGCTGCAGTGGCGCCCATTGGGATGACGATCACATATCCAGAAAATAGGCAAATAAAACACAGTAGCGCTTCATGGCCCATAGTAGTCTGAGGTAGAGGTAGTGCAAAATCCATAGCCAAAATCTGAAAAAGTCTTGATGCCACAATGTTGCCGCTAGTGCGCCCCTGGTATTTTGGTTTCCCTTTTGCCGTAGCACAATCTTCACAAGCCGCAACATAGCTTTCAATATAGGCATACATGCCTCTCCAATAATACTTGGGCCTCAAACGCGCATAGACTTTTCCAACCCCTTGATGCGCTCCACTGCCAATCTCAACATGGTAGGCATGTAAGATATCCTCCTGCAAGATACATGGTATAACCAGTCTCCACACTTGATCATCGATTCTGCTTCGTGTGTAAGCGACGTAATATAGGAAATTTTTACTGTCCAATACATACATTATCGCATGGCGCGCCACCTTCTTCCATTCGCTGGCGGAGTTTATCTTATCATCTTCTCCTTTCAGATAGGATATAACCTTTCCACACCAATCGTCGTCGTTTTGAGCCGCTGCTATTCGTTCCAACCTAATGGCGGGCGCTGCTTCATACGGGTCTAGGCCTACACCATTTTGCCCTTGATTAGGTTTGTCAGCACCACCGTCGGCAGACCGTACTTCATCTTCTGAGGTCGCCCCTTGTTCCCCGGTTTTACTTCCTTGATGTTGACGGCGTCCTTTCTTCGACTCACTCATACTCCGAGTAATTACAAATACTTGAGGTGATAAGTGTGCACCATCTTCCCAAACAGTAACTTCATTGGTACTTCTGGATTCTTCGTTATTGGTATCACCCACATACTCGTCAGACGGTCTAATCATCCCTTCAGAGATGTTTTCATTCTTATACGGTTCCGGCGGTTCATCTACGTTCGCGTACAACAACTCTGGTAGTCGATTTAACATTTTAAGGTCCGTCAGTTGTTGTTCGCTTGCAATTGACCCTGCTCGTTGCTCCTTCATTGCACACTGAGTAAGAAAATCTGCCGCTTGGTTATACTTGCGTGCCCAATGCACTAGACTAATTGCTTCAAAATTCTCCACCGGCGAGTGCACTCTATTCAGCCAAACCAATAACGAGGCATGGTTACAGCGCAAATCTCCATTAACTTGTCCAATCACCAGTCTCGAGTCCCCACACACTATTGCCTTGTTTACATGGTGGGCTTGCGCAAGTTGTAATACACCGATCAATCCATGATACTCGCTATCATTTACAGTGAGGTTATCTTGAATTCCATATTCCGCCGCTATCACCTCCCAGGTGGGTAACTCCCATACTATCATGCCAAACGTGCCCTTAGGATTATTTTTCATCCGTACTGCACCATCAAACGACAAGACATATCCAGAACTTTGGCGACGCAATCCTGGAATGGGTCTAATAATCTACGTGTCCTTCAGTGTCTTTATTGGAGCAATGTCTTCCAATACTTCATTCATCTTTTCCACCGGTACTATCGATGTGGCCAACAGTGCCGGCAGGCCGACACCTTCGTGATTCATCCGAATAATCTCTAACGACCATGGAGATAACATCACTGCCCATTGAACTCCTCTTCCAGTCAGACTTTTTGAAGTGAATAGCCATCGCATCGTGGAATACCTGGCGTATACTATTATGTGTTGTCCAAAAAGAATATGACTAGCGTCATGTAGTGTCTTCAACAACGCTAGCACCTCCTGTTCGTCTCCTGTGTATCGCGTCTCCGCATCCTTGAACACCTTACTGACATATCGCACTGGATGTAGAACCCCATCATGCTCTTGACACACCGTAGCTCCGAATGCCCACTTATTAGTGTATACGATCACACTTAATGGCTTTGCACGCTCAATATGTCGAAGCAACGGTGCATGCACCAGCCGCGACTTCAATAACTCAAAAGATTTTTCAGCGTGTTCCAATTGCGTACCATCTCTTAACTGCAGGTCCGTCAATTCATACAATGAAGCCGCTAACGTCGCGAAATTGTCGATGAATCGTAGGTAATATATCAGGCTGCCAGTGAATCGTTGAACTCCCTTTAAAGTCTGAGGGAATGCCATCTTGACAATTGATTCTAGGTTACGAGGGTCTGCCTCAATTCCTTTTGAAGAAATACGATGACTCAAAAATTCCGCACTGTGTTTCCCAAATGCACTCTTGGGTAAACTTATAGTGATTCTCCAGTACTTGAACGACTCCAGAAGGTTTTCCAACATCAGACACAGAGTATCCCAACTGTTCGCACCGAACGTAATGTCATCAATGTAGGAGCGCCTCCCAATAATAGGCTGCTCTTCACTTTCCACCACTTGGCCACTGTGAAACACATCTTGTGATAAGGGTACGTCTGTCCCTAGAACATATGTGGCGTCATCATCAATATCCATGGTGGTATCATCGTTCGCGATCTTACACATCATCCCCATCTGCTGCGAACGTCGGACCATTGTCCACAAAGCATTATCGACTATGCGTTGATATATCTGCGGTGCATTCTTTAGCCCTTGCAGCATCCGTAGCCATTCGAAATGTCCCAGTGGACAAATGAACGCGGTAATTAACCGAGCTCTTTTTGTCATTGGTATAGCCCAGTACCCACTCGCGTTATCCATCGAGCATATCCACTTAACTCCTTCAAAATTGTCTAACAGATCGTCTATCAAAGGCATGGCATACACCATCAATCTCGTCTTTTGGTTCACAGCTCGATAATCAATGCACAATCGTATGTCTGTTTTGTTCTTTTTTAACACGATCACGATTGGCGAGGCCCAAGCTGACTCCGAGTACTTGATTAATCCGGCTTGTAGTAGACCTCGTATTAATTCATACAGCTTTGGGAGGAGATGCGCTGGTACCTTGCGCGCTTTCTGTGCTATAGGTGGATTGCCTCCAACATCCACATCACAAACCACACCTTTGGATGGTGGCGGTAGTGCATTACCGGAGCTTATGAGCCCATCAGCATACTTATATAATAATGCCCTTAATTGATCTTCTTGCTCCTTGGTAGTGAATCCGGGCTCACCTATGTCTGCGTTAGCCATATCAGGTGGCGTCACTGGTCCCTGTTCCACTTCTGGTATTAATGCCAACTGTTCTTCCATAGCTTCGACCGACATCTCCACCCCTTCATGTAAATAGACCTCCCTCTCCAGTTTGGTCTGATCTACTTTCAGCGGGTCTATAGCATCCATCAAATATACAGCCGGAGGTCTATCTCCGACCATCCGTACTGCATTTACACTGGTCCAATTAATGTCCATAACTGCACTTCCCATAACTTGTCCATGAACTTGCACATATTCCTGGGAATTTCGCTCTTCCTGAGTCATCAACGGTAATGGACTTTCATCGGGAATCTGGCAACATTGATCCTTCATGTTCAGATTTACTCCCGCTTTCACCAGGAAATCCGTTCCAAGTATCGCTAAATCTTGGGAATCAATGCTAGCCACCCACATCTAACAATTAAAAATCACCGATGGGCCTATCCGCACCTTGACCGTAGCCAAACCAATTGCGCCAATGGTACTTTCTGTTACACCACAAAAGCTAGTCGGGTATCAAACATCCGGACTGCTATGTGTAACATTTTCGCTACATTGGCATGTAATACTGAAATGTTCGCACCAGAATCCAACATTAGCGGCAGTTCCAAATCATCAATTGCCCCTTTAATGTATACGTGTGTTTCTGGCTGCATTATCTCAGTCACTTGTTGCCATCCGTCTCGTTCGCCTTCTCTTTTGTCCACCAACGTGACGTAGGCTGAGACATCCTTTGTTTCTGCAGTCGCTGATGTATCTTCTTTCTTTTGTTCTTTTTCTTCAAATGTAACTTGTGTTTCTTCTTTTTCTTGTGAATTCTTCGTTTCTGAATCCTCGTCCATCGTGAGTGATCCTTCCATGCAACATGTATCATTTTTCTTGTTTTCTTTTACCGTGAAGGGTGAGCGCGGTGTTGCCTTCATATTGTTCAACAATTCCCCCCCTTTTCTCTCGACAGTGGTCGCAACGCACTGTGGGGTTAGGCGTTTAACTGGGCGGCCACATCATCTTTAGTTATTTCTCCAGCCTTCAACTTGCTCCGCATCTCGGCCATCTCCTCAATGAACCTGCGACAATACTTTACATCATGGCCAACTGCTTTGCAATGCTCACATGTCTGTAATTTCCAACACTTGTCCTTCTCTTGCCCTCGTCGATTGCAGTGCTCGCAGATTACGTCCCCGTCATTATTATTATGGGTACTCGCTCGCGCATTTTTGTCATCATAATTGGCGCGTGACCTCTGCGTAGCATGCACTTCTCCGCCCATCATGTGCACACTAGGTTGCGCATCTTCATACACCACTATAGCACTCTTACGAGCAGTCATCTTCTTTCCGGGCCTGGTCAGACGTTCCTCATGTTTCGTCAGCACCCTTTCCAACTCCTCAATACTGTTGAAAGTCATATGCTGATATTGCATTTGTATGACACGATCAATCGTGTTAAAGAATTGTTGGATATGCTCTTCCAACAATGAGTCATTGTAGACGTTCCGAAAATCCATTCCCGCTCGTAACGCCGCGGCATTCAGCCGGTATAGATATGTGGTAGCCGGCTCATCTTGTTTCTGGGTCAGTTTTGAGTACATGACCCGCGGCGATACCTTATCTACACAAAACTTCCGTTGGAATAAATCGATCACCGCACTCCAATCATACTTCACGGCATCCGCCAACTGTTCATACCACCAAGACGCCGTGTTCGTCAAGCTATCCACAAACATTCCTAGCCGTTGGTCGTCATCCCAACGTGAAATGTTGGCCACATGGAGAAATCGTGACACCCATGCTCTTGCGCTTCCCGCGTCCTGTCTATTGCCATCAAATGCCTTTATCTCGGTATTTTGTATGATAGCCGTGACAGGCTGACCCGATGATGACCACGCATTGTGTATTCCACTGGACACGTTGTATCGCGAGGATCGTTGTGAATTGGGACCCGCCCTTTGTGGCATTTCAGATTGCTGATATGTGGCACTAGTCGCCCCTCTTGTAGTGTCCGGCGTACGACTAGCAGACAGGGATGCAGTAATCTTCGTCAACTCTTCCAAACTTAAGTATCCATCTTGCATCAGTTGGACTAAATTGGCCACCACTGGGTCCTGTTTTTTCTGTGTTGGTTTTGTTTTCGGCGGCTTCATGATCTCCTCATCCTCCGATGAAAATTCCAACTTCTTCCTTACTGGAGGATCATCTGAATCTCTCTACTCCACAGTGTCCTCCATCTCGTCATCCTTACACAGCTCTTGCATACCCGGTGGTTTGGATTCCTTCATCGGCGTATGAGTGGTGTCTACCACAATATAGTAGCGTGGACTGACATCTGTAGCTTCCTTCCGGTAAAACATCAGGGATGTTTCCCACTCGTTTTCCGCTAATAATAACGACACCATCAAGCCGATATCTTTAGCGGTACGCTCCAGATTAAAGTCACATGCGTTGTCAAACTCTTCTCGTCGCACGAAATCATAACCACAGTTTCGAAACAACGTTTCAATGGCTTCAATCGACTCTTTTAGTCCCCCAAAGGAAGTGAGATCCTCCTTTACTCTAAAATCAGGGGCAGCGCTCGCTACCTTTCGAATATCATATAGAGAAAACCAACTATGTGAGTCTCCAGGTAACTTCAGCACATGCCGTTGATACCGTGACATTCGTGCGCAGGCCTCAGAGAAAGTGTATATTCTCTCAGTGTCCTCCCGAGAGCGCTGTAGCTTAAAAACCAGCTCTTTCTTTCCATCATTAGACACTACCGCCATTTTGTGATAAAAATTGTATTAAGACGACGTAAATTCCCGGGTCGCGGCACCAGTTGTCGTGAAGGAACTTAAATTTTCGAGACTTCCACTCAAAAACAACACAAGGAGGCGATAGAATACACCCCTCTTGCTTATACTACCCAGGTTCTTGGTACTCACGTCCGAACCTTAATACAAAGTCACTGCAAATGGGCTCTTCCTGGTAACACTTCAGGCTGCCCCTTTAACTTAGGGTACCGCAAAGTACCTTTATTACGCCTTAGCACGCGTTCACTTAAAGGGTTCCTCGGGATGCACTTAGACTTAGTTTTTGTATAGGTCAAAAAGGTTGGTTGGTATAAAAACGACTAGTCGCTAAGGGGGAAAATTCGATTACATTTATAAGCATTGGGAAGATCTCTATCTACCTCCAATATCTGTTCACCTTGTTACTTCTTGGTTACTTCTGAACTGGCTTCAATACCGAAAATTCACTTTATGGCCGACCAAAGCACCGTATACTCTTTGAATATACCTTCCGTATACACTTCGCTAGAAATTTCAAACACTTCACCACAAGGTTTTTGCTAAAAAGACACAACTAAATGAAAGTACATGCGATGCTAAGCGCCGCGCAAATTGCGCGCACTTTCAACACTCCTTCTTGTCTTTTCCGCTTCAAACGCCTAGCACATCTTGGTCGCCTTAACACCGAGTCCTTCCTGCATCGACTTCATCTTCACAGTACCCAATGCTTTGGTCAGCCCATCTGCCAACATAGTATGCGTAGACTCATAGCTTGGCGCAATCAATCCATCGCTCGCCTTAGACACCATAAACTTAACTCGAACATCTATGTGCTTGGTCCGCCCTGGTTTACCATTCCCATTCATCACTGCAATTGCGGCTTGATTGTCGCAGCGCAGAACCATCGGCACTTTCACGCGAAAACCAACTTCTTTTGCCATTTCCATGACTCCAATCATTTCGCACTCCACTATCGACGCAGCGTACAGCTCCGCTTTCATCGTCGATAGCGAGACGCACGTCTGCCTTTTACAAAGCCAGTGCACTAGGCACCCTTCCACAATAATCACTCCGCCGCTTGTAGACTTGCGATCGTCCTTGGATCCACCGAAATCTGCGTCCGAGTGTCCAACAACTTCAATTGCGTATTTGTCTTCTCTCCCGTTTCTTTGTAAGATCTCCATACGAAGTTTTAGATCGCTAGATCCTTTTAAGAACCGAAGAATTCTCTTCGCCGTCATCCAATCCAGTTTGGTCGGCGCATGTGCCCTGTGCGTGGCCTTATGGACTGCAAATGCAATGTCCGGCCTGCAGCAACGGGCAATCCAGAGTAAGCTGACAGTCAACGACTGGAATTGCTTGACCGTCGGCCCTTCATTGCCGACGCCTTCACTCAGGAGTTGTTGATTCTTCGTAACTGATACTCGTAATCATCACCTATCGGGTTCTTCACAATATTCGCGTTTTACATACCGTAATTTTTAATTAAATCGTTAATCATAACTTCCTGATCTAACACGTAACCATTGATTTCATCATAAGCCACACGCATGCCCAAGAACTTCGAGACATGCCCAAGATTTTTTATCTCCAATTCTTCGAGATCGGCAAAGAAATTTTCGATGTAATCCTGTGTCGTTGCTGTCACCAGCAAATCATCGACATAAACTCCCAGTACCACAGTTTCATCGCCAATTTTCTTGTAGTATAAACATCCATCCGTAAAGCTTTGCAAAAAACCGCACTCCGTCAACTTCGCGTGCAAAAACCGGTTCCATTGTCTGCCGGCTTGCTTCAGTCCGTAAAGCGACTTTTTTAACTTCAGTACTACTTGCTTCACGTTCTTGACCTTCAACTCTTTGAATTTCTCCTCCTCGATTTTCATGCCACTTGGAACGTAAAGATAGATATCATTCTCATCCTCCAACGCTTTAACATAAGCGTTGGGGATGTCCCCGTGCACTGCTTGCACTTTCCACTTGCGTGACATGGTGAGGATGAACCTCACGGTCGTCATCTCCATTACCGCAGCGAAGGTAAGATCGTAATCAATGCCGTACTGCTGCTCGTTGCCGCAAGCAACGAGCCTAGCCTTGTAGCGCTCTAGCGCTCCATTCGCATCGGTTTTTGTTTTATAGACCCACTTCGTATGAAGTGGTCTAATGCCTTCCGGTTTTTCCATGACAATCCACACTTCGTTGGATTCCAAAGCGCGGATCTCTTCATCCATCGCCTTCTTCCATTTGTCGGCATCGACTCTCCCAATCGCATCACAAAAATTCTTGGGGTCGATGCTTGCTACCATGTTCACTTCGCCCTTTTCTTCCAAATCTTCGTTGTCCTCAGTTTTCGCCTCGTTTTGTGCTTTCGTTTTCGCGTGTTGGCGCGTAAGGTGGCGCTCGCGGGTCCAGCGCATCTTCTTTCCTTTCTTCTGGCTTTTTTGCGTGCGCTTGCGGCTGGTCGCGATCGTATGACTGCGCTTGCGCTGCGCCCGATGCGCGCCCTTCCGTGACCGATCCATGGTACGCTCCTTCTGATGCCCGGGCTGCTCCTTCTGACCATTGGGTTGCCCCCTGATCTTGCACGCCGTCATTCTCTTCCAATAAGTTCTTGAGTTGCCAGTTCTGCGTGTCCGTCAAGGTCTCCACGTTTTTAACGTGTTGGGTGACCGTCACCTTCTGCTCCTTCTTTAAGTAAACTTTATACCCCTTTGTCTCTTCACTGCATCCGATTATCACCGCGATTTGCGCACGCGGATCCAGCGCATTCGAGCCGGGGTTGCGGTAGATCGTGCATGGCGAGCCGAACGTAACAATCTCGCCCAAGTTTGGCTTAACTCCAGTCAACAGCTCCAGCGGCGACATCTTCCGCGGATTCGCGCTTGTGGGGGTGCGGTTCAGCACATAAGCTGCGTATTCCGCCGCATCCCCCAGAATGACAATGGTAAGCCACTTCCGAACAGCATGCACCGGGCCATATTCATGACCGTTCGGTGCATGCGCTCGGCCTTCCCGTTGCTGGCTTGATTTCCAGCCTCCGCTACTTGACGCGCTATCCCAGTGATCTGACAAAAATAATCAACGTTCTTGAATTCCGCGCCGCCATCAGTCCTTAGCACGTGGATCCTGCAGTTAAACTTGCGTTCAAAAAAAGCCAAGAAATGCTCGAACTTCTTGGCTGCGACGTCCTTCGTTTTTGCCAGGAAAATCCTGACATAGTTACTCTTGTAGTCGATATAGTTCACGAGATATCGGTTTCCCAACCGATCTCTTGGCGTGATCGGACCCTTAAGGTCCGAACAGATCACGCCGCCAATCTGATCGATCGGCGCGTTCTTGCCGCTGTCCTTCTTAGACTGCGCGTTCTTCGTTTGTTTGCCCTGCGCACACGTGACACAGTGGCGCCGGGCGTAATCCGTAATCCGGATCCCATAGCGGGGATCCTTCGACAGTGGGATTATGGTATCGAAGTTCAGATGTCCCATCCGAGAGTGGAAGTGCATCAGACTCCCACTCTGGACATCTCGCGTGGCGGCATAATCGGCATCACTCGCCGTCGCCACAGACATTATCAACTCCTTCCTTGATTTTCTCGGCCTGTCCACCTTTCCTTGGACCGTCAACACATTATTTTCAGCGTTAAATTTAACGATCCCAGCTCCAGTATCACGTTTGACTAGCATTCTTTTTCCACTTCGATACGATAATACCAATTCTCCACGCTCGAAAAGACCATACGAAAAAATATTTCTTGCTAGGCCTTCAGCGTAATAAACGTTGCTAACCTTGATTCGCGTACTAGTGTTTCCGCAAACAAAGTTTATGAACAGCGTGCCTTTTCTGGTGACCTTCACCCGCTTCCCATCCACCAAGAAACATTCTTGGACGTCACTTTTTACATCGGTCAGACACGTTAGGTCTGACGTTAAGTGCATACTCGCACCACTGTCCAGTACCCACGTGTCTGACGTCACTTCACCGCCTGAATCTTGTATCATCAGCGCGATGTCTTCCTTGCCGTCCTTGTTCTTAGGTCAATTTCGCTTGATGTGACCTTCTTCTCCACACGAGTAGCAGACTCGTTTCTTGGCATCCTTCTTTGGCTTTTCAGCCACCATATTTACGGCGCCGCTCTGCGCACGCCTCATTGGCCGGTCGCTGTACCCGACCGCTTGTGCAAACTGGCACAGCTCCTCCGCGTGCTCCAGATAGTCTTCGCGCGCACTGTCGTACTTGGAGATGAGGATATGCCTCATCTCCGGCGCTGCGTGGAACACGACGTTATTAAGGACCAAATTTTCTGTATTCGGTCCCATTGCTTCGGAAACAGCGGTCAAGTACAGGTAGTGCTCCGGCCATGACCTGCCGTGCACCTTGCGAGCCATAAAAAGCTTCATGCCTTGCGCAGGTGTTATTTGCACGTTGAAAACGGCCAGCAGTTGGTCCATGATGTACCACAATTCCTGCCTTTTTCGCCAACATGCATCTACTTGGCGATTATAATACGCCTCTGCCGGGACCGCCAAATAATGGCCCAGCAGGTCGACCTTCACGCCTTCGGTCCATGGGAATCCACATGAAGCTTCGGCGAGGTTAACTTGGCGCTAAAACTTTCGCCCCCAAGCCTGAAATCCGGATCCCAGACCCTTATAGACTTCCTTTCCATCGAAAGCCTTTATCTGCAACGTTCTCTGCTTTGGGGAGGGCGTTCGCATCGCTCCGTACCCCTGGAACGGCATTTGACCACGCCAACCATTCGCTTGATGTTGGTGGTTTGCATTATATGCTCCTGCCTGCGGTATCCCTGCGTTCGCAGCACCGGCAGGCGTAAACGCGTCCCTTCCGGCGCGACTTATTCCCAGGAAGCTCATCTTCCCTTGTCGCCCGGTGACGAATTCCTTCTTTTCTTCGTCGCTATCGTCGAGGGAGGCAATACTCATTCTTCTGTCCCCCCTCGACTTCGGTGGCGACTCCACTTGCTGCTTGGACGCGTTGCTTGCTACTTCGAGCTTCTCCAACCGCGTCATAAGCGTCCCAAACATCCGCATGACGTCTGACAACTTGACTTCTTCTTCTGAATCGCTACGGCCCTCTTTTGGGCTCATAACCTGTTGCGTATCGCTCATTTCAACCAGCGTACTTGCAGATGCGTGTTCCAAGACAACTAGTACGTACTAACGCAGCGTTTCCACTAGTGAACAATAGAGACAGAGGAAGAAACGTAATGACCACAATAAAGCGTAAATAACTTGTATTATCCACTACGTGACTCGAACGAGAAAACCGTAACACAATCCACAATCCACAATCCACGTAATCGAAAGAGAGAAACTTCCAGCCGCAATTCGGCGTACCACACTCCAATCAATCACGCGTGAGAAACAAAACAAAATCCAAAGTGATTTATTAGTGTTTTAAGTTAAGTACTCAAACTAATAATATGCATATATGCAGTTTGCTGGGTTTTTGCTAAAAAGACACAACTAAATGAAAGTACATGCGATGCTAAGCGCCGCGCAAATTGCGCGCACTTTCAACAAGTTCCGTCTTCCTCACACCTAATTTTCGTGCCGGTTTGACACAAATGCATGATCACGTGAACATGATCACGTGGTTAGTGGATTTAGGGTTTTGTCAGTGGATTTAGGGTTTTATCAGTGAATTTAGGGCTCGTCTCGTAAAACTGGTTCAGGTGTAGTTTACCGAATTCCTTACGGAAACTTATTGTTGGCGTGAGAGGCTTGGATAATAAATGATTGAGTGATGGTATCACAATCGTCCGGCCCGTAATCTTTCCCAGTCAGCTTGACCTTAAAGTCAATGAAAATAATTTTCCCAGTCAGCTTGACCCCAAAATTATCAGACATTAATTTTCGTCATGTACGGCTCCACCACGGACGCCCCGCCGCTTCCTGACGTGTCCAAGCAAAACACGCATGCTGACGTCGACGCACTTCGCGCCAGCTTTTCAACAGGCGCTACGAAAGACCTGCAGACGCGCAAAGCTCTTCTGAAGGCGCTACAGCGACTTGTGAACGAGAATGAGACGGCTATGAACGAGGCGTTGTGGAAGGATTTGCATAAACATCCTGTCGAGTTGTTTGTCACCGAAGTCTCGATGGTGAAATCGGAGATTCAGGACTTTATCGATTACGTGGACGATTGGGCGAAGCCCAAGCTCAAACCTACCAACATTGTGAACCTTCCAGCTTTGTCCTATGTTCGACCGGAACCTTTGGGCGTTGTGTGTGTCATTGGAACGTGGAATTACCCAATTAATTTGCTACTTTTGCCGTTGGTCGCAGCAATCGCAGCGGGAAATTGTGTCCTTGTGCGACTACCCGGAGATGACACCACGCGACACTTGAACAATGTGTTCATTGAGCTTTTTGACAAATACATGGATAAACGCTACGTACGAGTAGTGTACGGAGGAGTGGAAGAAACCAAGACGATGCTACAAGAACGTTTTGACCTCATATTTGCCACGGGTGGTAACTTTCTGGGTAAAATTGTGGCCCATGCTGCAGCACAGCATTTGACACCGACCGTGCTAGAGTTGGGAGGCAAGTCTCCGTGCATTGTTGACGGTACCGCTGATCTCAAGCTGGCAGCGAAACGCATTGCGTGGGGAGCTTTCGCTAATGCTGGACAAACATGTGTCCGTCCAGACTATTTGCTCGTGGATGCAAAAGTGGGGGATCAATTTGTTAGATTACTAGAAGAAGAAGTGGTGGCGCAATACGGTGGTGCAACCGCTAAGGAGTCGGATAGTTATGGCCGTATGGTTAACAAACGCATGTACGACCGTTTGACACGCATTTTGGAACAAGACCGCAAGTATGTGACGCACGGAGGGGAGACGGACGACAAGCAGCGCTTTATAGCCCCGACACTGCTGAATTTTCGCACAGAGCTGACCTTGTTTACGTCCTGTGCTTCCATGGGCGAAGAGATTTTCGGTCCGTTGTTGCCAATCTATTACTATCGTGCAGATATGTTGGATGAACCGATTGACTTTATCACTGCGCGAGATAAACCGCTTGCGCTGTACCACTTCAGCTCCAATGGCAAGAACAAAGAGCGTGTGGTGAACGAAACGTCCGCAGGGAGCATGGTCGTGAATGATGTGTTAGTGCAGTTATCAAACGCAAACGTGCCTTTTGGTGGTGTGGGCAACTCAGGCATGGGTGCCTACCACGGGTACTACGGCTTCGAGGCATTTTCCCACATGAAGACAGTGCTTTATAAAAATGGTCTTTTGGATTTGCCGCAGCGCTATCCTCCTTACACACCGGCCAAAAAGCTTGTGCTTAGCTATGCCATGTATCCGTTAACTCGACTTCACATGCGGCTACTAAAAACGTTTGGCTTCACCGCGATCCTCGCAATCCTTGCAGTCATGATCGGGTGCTTCGTTTAAGATGGCTAAGCAAATCGGGAGGCTGGGTGTCCGGATACGGTTATCCGGATGTCTGTTGAATTCCCGGTCTAGCAGAGGTTGCTCTACAAGTGCATCCGGAGAGGCTTGACGTAGGAGGGCATTCTAACTTGAATACATTCCGTTGGTCTTTTGCCATCTCAGTCAACAGGCTTTCGACGCAAATGTCTGACCGAGGCGGGTACTGGATGATGTCTTCCGTGTTTATTCGGGCGCCAGGAGCGCACGATGAGCTCGATTTGCAGCGGTCGGTGGCACCGACTCGTAAACTACTTTCGTACGATCACCACGATCGAAGTAGATTATTGGCGGCAATGCGAGCGCGATGAGTGTGCGGACGCTAAGGACGATCGCGAGGACCGGAGAGTAGAGCGAAGAATTACATACTGAAGGCCATGGCGAGGCAAGTGAAGTAGGTGAAGGTCACCGACGAAAAAGATTTACAGCTGAAGTGCAAGGACAGCAAGTTTAAGTAAGAAAGCACATTTACGACTCGACCTCTCCAAGTAATGGCCATGTAAAGAGATCGGACTTACTTCAGTACTTTACCACGACAGCGAATGCGAAGCGTTAATCAACTACGTTCATCCCTCTGAAATCTTATCCCCTGCTACATAATAAATTCCAGTACTTTATAAGTTTCGGCTTCCACCGCTGTCGTTCCTATGTGGAAATCTTATACATTGATTTTTTCCGCTAGTTTATACCCTCCGATATGTTATAGGTTCCACCTTCCACCGAGGCTACAACGTTTCGGAGGGACGTCTGTAAATGAAAAAACAGTACTTAGTCGTATGGCCTGGTTGTGTTGCAATGTATCCGTCGATATTACGAAACTAGCGTTGACAATCCAATTGTGTCGTGAACCAGGGACTTGATTAGTAGAGATTATAGTAAGAAGTGATTATCTTCCTAAACATGTAACTGCATATGAAGTGTCGAACCTACTCCGTTGTGACGTGTGAGAAGAGTCTCATACTCGAAAATAGGATTAATTCCAGACCAAAAGTAGGTGGTAGCTGGTCACCCTATCAAAAGTAATGGGACTATATTCGATCAGGTATTAAATCCTTCATGATTGAGGTAAATTTGGAGTGGTAGGAATACATGAGTTAGAACTTGGCGTAAATAGTTTAGGTACTCAATATCAATTATACACATGTTTCTTCATTTATTGGCAGTATCCTCCATCGGAATATCGGATTGGTCAATAGTAAGAAGATTGCCCATTTCCCCCTCTTTTTAGGGTTTATCACACAAAACCTTGGCTCTAGTGTATCAGGTACGCTATATAGCCAGTTGACGGCAATTAGACACCAGCGGGATTAATATTGTCCACAGCGAACGCTAACGTCAACGTATCAGCACCTCAGAAAAACCTCAACGTACCTACCACGGGCAAGTTTCTGGTAACAAAAAGAACATATTACTTACTATCAATTTATGCTATTGGATTAAATAAGATTATAAATTAGTGCCGCTACATGGCAAACAGCTTTGGAAGACCTCAGGGGGATTTTGGCTAGTTCGAGCAAGTACTGTTATGATTAAGTGAATTGTGTCCATCTAAAGTTAAGTAAATCTCTTGTTCACACGATACATTAATAATAAAGTTAAGTAAATCTCTTGTTCA
>CM047586.1:12083617-12098123 GCA_026184515.1 Peronosclerospora sorghi | reverse complement strand
TGTTCACACGATACATTAATAATAAAGTTAAGTAAATCTCTTGTTCAAAAGGATACATTAATAATATTACTCGCACTTTTTATGTAAGTCTTATTGAGAATTGTACTTATTGGAGTACACAACAATCATCTGCACATAATTTAAGTCATTTCTTTAGCGTTACATCGTTTTCTACAATCAACAACGTACTCTCTCACCCATGAAAATAAACAAATCGATCTCTGTCCTTAGTATTTGATCAATGACATTTCCGATGCGATGGTCGTTGTTGTTTAAGCGGAATCCAAGCATGTCTTGTTGATTTGATCCCTAACCCTTCAATTTGCTTTTGTGATGCGAGTGAATGAATACAAACAAATAATCTTAAGCATCACCACTGCTTCACGAGAGCGCATGTGTTAAGTCAGCGCGAAAGAGCTGCACTTCTGAGCACATTTTATTACGTAGAGTTGCGAAACGTCGACAAAACACAAGAGTGCTCCAGGACAATCTTTGACGATAAGTTGCTGCAGCAAAATCAGGACTTAAATGATGTAGCCAAATGTTGGCTAAGGATTGCACACGTGCAAAAAAAGCGATGACAGGGTGTTGTCTGCACGTTAATGGTATTGTAGATTCTAAAAGATGTGTTTGAGCGATGATTTTGACGACTCGAGGAAACATTGCGCGCTGTACCAATTGCTGGTGTTTGATCGAACTCGCAAATCTCACGACTCGATACGACTCGAACTTGAAAAGCCAAGTTTGTCAGTCTATCCTCCCGTACGTACTGCGCTTGCGTTGCTGAATTCTTGGTTGCAGCCAAAAAGTGTTCTGAATAAACGAGTCTACAAAACCCTACCCACGATGGTTGCAGCCCTCATCCATGCTGCAGTTTGAAACTCTTCCTTCCTCTAACAACTATTTCTCTTGATTTTATCTGTTTGCTTAATTTTTACTTCATGCAGCTGCGGCGTATTTTATCCCCTGGTTTTCGAAAAAATCTTGAAATGTGCTGGAGGTTGCACCTGAGTGCAACTTCATACAATTTTTTCGATAAAACGTGACGTGACACACAAACGAACAGATATACCTGTTGCGTCGTGTCGCCACACAGGCTGCTTTGTTCCACGTTTCTGCGCTGGCCTTCAGTTCCAGTTCTCTCCCCAGCAGCACACGAACAAAGCCGAAGAAAAAGGAGCCCGAGACGGCACAGAGACAAACGCAGGTGCCAAGTTGGACAGGACGCATGGATCTCTCCATGATACTCAGCCCCGCGCTGGAGGAAGAGGAGCGGTCCCCTCCTCCGACCGAAGCTGATAAGACTTGGAGTACCGACGAGCTACAGTGCGCGGTCGCAATCCTTCAGGACTTTCAGCAGCCGTGCGCCGAGTCGCCTCCAAACGCACAAAATGGGACTCATGATAATGATTATCACGCCAGGTACAACACAAAGCATCAACACGAGGGTGATCATAACGTTTCAGATCGAGCCATCGCTCGTGCAGACGATGACATTCATATGGCAGTAGGCCAAAAAATTAAAGTCAAAGCAAAACCAGAACAGCATCAAGAGTCTTCCTCTACAGACAGTTTGTCCAAGTTGGACCTACTGGTTCAAGCCGACGCTATGATCGACCCTCGCTCGTCATCGCCGATGGACGATACGTACAAGTCGCAACATTTGCGCAGTGGCGTGTGGTCTCGCGCAGAGGAGGAATACGCTGCCGCACTTGTGCAATATTTCCTAGAAGGGCTACTGGACTTACCAGAGAGCATGACGCTCCGCAAGTTTGTGGCCGACAAATTACGCTGCAACCGTCGGCGAGTTTCAATGAAGCTAGGCACAGGATCCTTGGCAGGTCGGAAGATTCCAAAGAAAGTTGGGGCTTCGGTATTTGTTAGAGCCAACCCTCGTCCTAGTCAGGAGCAGCGCCAGCACATTGAGCAGGTCTTAGAAGACCTTCGGGTTGCAAACTTCAACTCCGGATCATGGAACAGCGGTCACGTTGGTGACGACGACGAATGTCATAGTAAACAGCAGCGTGAACTTTTCAAGCTATATCAAGATGCTAAAAATGAAGATGATTTTCGTTCTCAACGCAACTTTTTTACGCATTCTGACTGCAAAAGAAAGCTAGCCCCAAGGTCTGTGCGCGGGAAGCCCACAATCATTCGTACAGGTTTCGAGTCCCCCGAAGAAGAAGAGTTTGTCACTACGATGTTCGAGTGTTTCATGGAAGGATCGCTCGATCTACCTGAAGGCACGAGGCTCGTGCATTACTTATGCCAAGAATTGCGCTGCACGCCAATGCAGCTATCGATTAAACTAGCGCCGCGGCGCTTGGGGGAATGTAAGTTTCCGGACAATGTTGGCTCCATTCGATACGTTCGCAAGGCTACGGAATCTGCGTCATCAAGTAATTCAGATGACAATCAGCTCTCTGAAGAGCTTTTTGAAGTGGAAAGTCGTATCATGGAGCTGCGTCTGGCCCATGAGGAAGCGCAGAAGAGTAATTCTCTGTTAGCACAAGTTGAGACTTTCGTAAAACGAGAGCGCAAAAAGAGCACGACAAGTGTTTCGAGTATGGAAAGCGCCAGTGGAGCCAGCACGCCAAGTGTGAGCCCTATGCGTCGCTCCTTTAGGCGCAGTGGTCCATGGTCTCATGATGAAGAGGTGTACGCGGCGGCGCTTATCGACTATTTCTTTAAAGGGGTGCTGGAGATCGCGGAAGGTACAACACTACGGGCTTTTCTGTCGTCGCGACTATGCTGCAACCCTATGCGCATCTCGAAGAAGCTTGCGAGTGAGTGCATTGCCGAGATACGCATCCCTAAAAAGTTAGGGAGTTCAACGTACATGCGGAATGCCCAAGTGACAACAGAGGAGCAACTGGAAGCAGAAGAGAATTTGCGCGAACTACAGCGAGTTTACATGGAATCGAGTACTGGGAAAAGAAGTGGTGTGCTCGGCTCCAAGCGTCCACGTCCACCTCGGTTAGATATCATCAGTGTTTCGGACGCGAATGCTACCGAGTCTGGGTCAAAGAATGAGTCACTCCTGGCTGGCTCGATGGGTGCCGACGACAAAATCCCCACAAAGCCTCAAAAGGCAGCAAAGACGCATGTCGCAGCCAAGGAAGAGCGAAGACAGTGCTTTGACGTACCCCACACTGGTCCCGCGCTGGTATTACCGGCACCATTGAAGCAACAAATAGCATAGCCTGCACATATCCCAAGTGGCTCGGCTGATGGAGTGAAGGTCAATTGTGCATCTGTGGAAACAAACTATAAATTTATGTTGTTTTATGTGCACGTGTATGAAATTCAACTACAGACGTCCCTCCGAAATTTTATAGCCTCGTGGAAGGTGGAACCTAAAACGTATCGGAGGGTATAAACTAGCGGAAAAAGTCAATGTTTAAGATTTCCACATAGGAACGACAGCGGTGGAAGCCGAAACTTATAAAGTACTGGAATTTATTAAGTAGCAGGGGATAAGATATCAGAGGGATTACCGTACGTAGTAATTCAATCATCCGTACAATTTTGATTAAAAATATCGTAGTTGGACCCGACTAGAAACAAATTGTTTTGTGGATTATGATGCTACGGAGCTATGCCACGTAACTTGAACAACTCGATCAGCACCGGCTTTTATTGCTTCCCATCGTAAAACAAAAAGTAGACGCTGAACAGAAACACACCGACCATCATCGAAAACGCCGACGCGTAGTATGGATAAGCCGCCGGAATGAAGCGCTCGTATTCGTCATGTTTAAATGGACGCAACGAGACTTGCGTCGTCGTGAAGATCGTGGAAAGTCCCAGACGGCGGTAGAGCACACGGAACAAAAAGATACCGTACACATCAGGCGCCTGAAAAGTAATGGAGAAATGGCCTTGATCATCGTGACGGAGCGTCGTACGCACGTACGGGTCCAACATGACAAATTCCAACTGAACGTCATCAGCCTTGTAAGGTACCCATGCTCCGTCTTTGAGCTCGTGCAAGTCCAGCGAGTAAGTAAGGTTATCCTTCACACGGTACACCAGCGAGTCACGCGCCACTTCAGCATCAGGGTATAACGTGATTGGCAGGTCACCACGCTTCGCGTCACTAAGCATTTTAGCTGGTTGTGACCCATCTTCACGGTGGTGCTTAACATTTGTCATGCGGAGCACACCACTTTCTTGGAAACCCCACTTAGTTACAGCGTCGGCAAAGTTTTTGTTCGCGAACTCTTTCTTGTCAAAGAATTTGTTACTAAAGAGGTCCAGCGAACCAGCAAAGACAAGACGAGCGTTGTTGCGAGCTTGCACAGCAGTGACGAGACCGATATGGTTTCCAAATAGCAGTCCATTGGACAATTCCTTCGTCGTGATGGGTTTCACCGGGTTGGCCGAGTATGCGCTGGTCGGAGCCATGAGCACGTGGAAAGCCAAAAAGTTGCTAGACTCAATGGACATGCCTACACCAGAAAACGCGACAGGCTTGGGCACGGTGGCCAATGATCCCACTACACGATCCGAAGCCACGAAATCTTTAGCGGCGATTATCGAATTGTATATGTCATCGTCGTCAGTAATAGGGTTGACGTGGTCCAGCACCATGGTGCCTTTTTTATCAAACTCGACGCCGCACTCGAGGGCAAAATCGCGCTGCACTTTAGTGATCCGTTTGCTCGCAGCCAGCAGCACATTTCCGCCGCTCTCCACGAAATGAAGCAGGTCCGACTTGCGTAAAGAGCCCAGCGCCTTCTCGGGAGTAAACAGTACAAGATTCTCGTACATTCGTTCTCCAAAACGCTCGAGCTCCAGCGTTTTCTCGGTTTTGTCTTCACCAGTAAAAAAGCTCAGCTCATGACCTCTGGCTATAAATAATTAACAAGTGAGTATAGAACGATCATCATATCGACGGTCTCAACGCACCTTTCAGTAGCTGAAAGAATTTGGAGTGCGTATCTCGTAGAAGTGGGGATTCCAGCACCACAGCAGTGCGCTCGGTATGCGCCACGGCTAGCGTTATCGCTAAACATAACGCGAACGTAAGGGAACGCCAAGCCATGGTGTTAATTGGGAGTGATCTAAGTAAGACGTGCCGCGTGTCCACAAGTCTATTACTAAAATATTTTTGTCGAATACAAATTTGTGCTCCTACATTTTCGCCAATAAGAAATGCGGGGCGACTTTTGAGCTTGGCACAAAATACTTATTTTGCAAAAGATATATTAATAGTCAATGGTATTCACTATCTATAGCATAATCACATCGTTCCAATGCACTTGCCAAGAATCAACTGCAATAGATACACAGTTAGTTTGATTGTTAGCTAATATAGTTTAAGACTGAAGATCGCTTACGTCCCATACCTTTTCGCGCGGCGCAATTGTGAAACGAAACGTGTCAGGCGCCTCAAAGACCAGCACAACAGTAGACCCAAGCTGAGCATGAATGCACGACACTTATATGAGCACTAGACCATCGATACTGGTAAGGAATCATCTTACCCTGAATTGTGCCATCTCTTCGCCACGCTCGGTGTCTACCTTATTCCCATATTTGTGAGTAATGCAATGGCCTACTAATGCATCCTGAGCAACAGCATTGGTACGGTATTCAGGATCTTTCGAAAGAACAATGGAGCCCACGTTCGTGGCGCCAACAGCGGTAAGAGAGAAAAAGCCGTGTTTCCATTCACCAATCAATGCCACCCGCTCATTCTCTACGAAAAGACTTGGGATAAGACGCGTAGCAATCTGGTTCACAGGAAACAAGTTTCCCGGAAAATGCCGGCGCTCCTCAACACGCCAGTCCACAGGAGCGTGGATACGATGGTAATCCCCCGGTGCAAGGTACAAAACACAGTAAAAGATCTTTTTACCCTTGTGAGCGGACGACTTCTCGAGAAAAAACAAAGGCAGATCGCCTAGGAACTCATCGAGTCGGTAGCGGGCGCCCTTGATCTGTTCCAGAGTCGGAACATTGTTTAGTTCGTTCACCTCACCGATGGAGGTTACAGTACCATCTACAGGACTCACGACATGACTGGCATCCGAATCAAATGGACGAACACCGTCTTTTAGTGGCCGCGAGAAAAATTCACCGAGATTAGCGTAGCTTTGGAGCGGGTATTTCATCTCGTCCAGTTTGCAATCAAACACTGCTGCCCAAGCCTTGAACACAGGCTCACGCAAATAAAACGGTCTGTTGCAGTCATCACACACACAGAAAAGTATGAGAATCTCCCAGTAAGAAAAAAAATTGTAACGACGATCGCACAGCGCTTTGTCGTGAATCTTTCCCCAGAGACGGCTAATAGCTCGGTATGGAAGTAGCTTGAGAGATTGAATCTGTCGCTCGGTGGCCATCGTATCCTCTAACGACGTCGTAGGACCAGGAAGTCGACGCAGGGCCATCGCAGGGTGCATCTTGCGCTCCTCGTTCGAAGGGTGGTTTAAATGATGCCATTGCAGAAAACCGATGAGTGCAAAGCCCAGTGTGGCAGAAATCTTCCACTTTCCAGCAAAGCTACTACTAGTCGATCGAAACCCATTCCTGTTTGCCGAAGATTGCTTTCGGAAGAGGTGACGTCGTCGCGGCTCAAATTGGTATATCTTGCGGTGGAACATTGCACTTATAGGAGTGAGAGATTAATCAAATTGTACGATGAGATATGTACCGATGTTTGGGTACCACTTCCACTGGCCAATCATAATGAAAAACACAACAAAAGAAAATGGATTCCTGGGGTGCGTGCAAGCTTTACATTTTACGCGTGCCAACAGTGTCCGATAATTCCTCTGAATCACTTTGGATTGCTTACAATCTCCTGCTTTGCCGATATACTCTTCAGATGATGATGATTTTGAAGTGCCGTCTGTACAGCAAGCTGCGGCGAACTGGGACGACGAAGAAGAAGAGGATGAGCCACAGGTAGCAGCAAAAACCGAGGTTACTACCTCCAAGGTCTTGCTCAAGCCTAAACAAATAAAGAAAGTGAAGCTAAAGGAAATCGAAGAGAAGCAAAAAATGGAGATTGCCCTCACCAAAGCGCGTCTCGCAGCCCAGGCTGACGAGACCGACGACCAGCGACGCGCTCGCGAAAAGGCTTCTATCGAAGAGGCAGACTTTGAGATGGCTGTCGATGCTTTTGCTGGTGCTCCGTCCAAACCAGCGGCCGAAGGTACTAATAATGTCGATGCCACTGTCTCAGCTATGCGCCTACTCTCGCTAGCCGATCACGAACATTTGGGTGACGTAGTGTCGGCTCGGTTGGTGAATTCCAACTCAAAGCACGCTCTTGAGTGTATTAAGGTGATTCTGACCAAGGCCTCAGTAAACTTGACGGTTGACGATTTGAAAGAGATTACAACCATCGTTAACGTAGTCAAGAACGAAAAAATTGCTGCCGCTAAGCCTAAAGGAAAGAAGAAAAAGCAAACAGGTAAGCAAGGTTACGCTAAAGTTGAACGCAATATTGGAAATGGTGGTGGGGCTGGAGGAATTGCTTACGCTGATTACGAAGACACATACGACGACTATGATGACTTCATGTAGTGCAGATCGCTTGACGTTATGAAGCTCACTTTTATTTGATTCACCACATTGCACATGTTTTTAACGTCTTTTCACTAGAAGTCCTCACACAATATAGTGACATTTAACATTATTATATATAACACGCGTGAATGGATCGTACTGCTTCGTTGCTCTGTGCAGATTGTATGATTGCAATTGTCGACGCAGATAGTTACAGACTGCCCAGTTTAAGCAGGATACATGAGCTGAAATCCTTTGTTAGAGACTTTTCTAAATCCATTGAATCTGCTGCCGCAGGTCGGTCGGTATGTATAATATTTAAGAGTAGCTACAAAATTAAACAACCCATCGGGACGAACATGTTAGGTCGATACGTTGTCCGACCTCTAGCTGCGACGCCGAGTCAACGTCTGAATGCCATTAAGCTGCATTACTTCAGCGTGATGGACAAGGCGGACGATCAAACACGTATCGTCGCCGGGCATTCGGCCCTTACGCGGCAACAGCTCGAGTTTTGTTGTTTACTCTGTGGTTGGGACGTGGCATGTGGCACGTGTCCGTTCAATTGGTTCAACTGGAGCCCGAAAACATGCCACACGAGGCGCCGACGACATCGTGAGGACAAAAGTCATGTCCCGCTCCCCCACGACCACAAATCGAGCACGCCATGGAGACGTTGGGAATCCAAAAGACGCGTGACGTAGACACGACGTTTCTCTCCCAGCAGCAGGTAAAAGAGGCCTTTCGACGCCAAGCCCTGGCCTGGCATCCCGACTGCAACTCGCATCCGGACGCGGAAACGATCTTTAAAGCCATGCTCGCCGCGTATCAAGTGCTCCTCCTTCACACTCGTCGCTAGTATACACTTGTCACGTGTATACATACACAAAGTCGAGCGCCCGCGCTCCCTCCTGTTGAAAATAAAACAGCATGTCTTGATCCAGTTGCCAGGGGTCGCCGAAGTGATCAGCTCGTTTTTTTTATTGGCACAATGAGGGCTGACCGTGTTAAAATAGTCCGTCTATTTTTGGTAGCAATTTGTATTTCGTTCTTATTAGTAGCATAATTAGTGTATGTGGTTCTGAGTATACACATTTTTTGCTACTCATAAGAAATGTATACCACACAACAGATGTACGTTCACCATAACTTCAACATATAGTACATATTTCATGTGAGGCTAGCTAAACACTTCTCAATTTACGTTACGTTCACTTAGTCCCTGGTTTTAATATTTTCCTCATCTCGTTACGAACTGTCTTCTGGTACTTTTCTCGCTGTTAACGTGTGATTGACTGTGGAGATATCGATTTAATTGACTTTTCGTTATACTGGATATATTATCGAACACCTACGACTCAAGTTTTCGTCTACATGTGCAAGCGTGGGCTCTAACAACTTGCAACAATTCGGATGGAGTTCCACATCACGAGAGGGTCAAAGATCATCGCGCGGATCTGTTGAAATATTCATTATCGATTTATCTACCGTACTTAACAAAAAAAACACCTGGCCTATTTTTCAAAGGTGATTGGGTTATTACTAAAGGTGGCAAAATATGAGCCAAAATTGTGATTATTTTGTTAACTTTTTGGATCGCCTTTTCAAAATTCATTTAAGCCCGAACAATACAAACGAAGTGTCGAAAACAAGTATTTGAAGAGTTTATTACAAGAAAATCGCGGATCAGTCAAATTCTAAACATTTTTGGATTTCCAACAACGACTTATACACTCCGTTTTCCTCATGCTTGGCCAAATATTCCATAAATGCGGCCAGATTTTCAGATCGATGATCTTGGCCATAAGTACTGAAGGCTTGAGATAATGAGGACAGATTCTCATCAACTTCCTCGAATGCCTCTTCCAGCCACTGAATTACGTCTTTGCGGTCGACTTTGTACTTCCCTCCTGGACCTGGATCGGATCGAACTTTCCACGAGACATATCGCTTCTTGAATGCCTGTTTGATTGGCTTATTGGCTATCAAGTCGCAGATTTGAATCAGACTTGTGCAACCAGGAGGAATTGCTCCCAAGACAATATTTAACGCAGCCGCTTTTTCATAACATTTTCACAGAAATGGCTCGATGCCGCATTCCAGACCAAACTTAACTTGGCATCGGGATAACACGATCGCAACCAGTCCTGATAAAGGCAGCACCCCTCTTTATCCATCCAATGTTTTGGATGGAAAGTGATCTGGCTCATTCCATCCCAATTAGCGAAACGTCTGGATAACGTACCATTAGGTTGACCGCTCATTATAATGTACGGCGACATCAAACGTGATTCAAACATTTCACAGGCCACCATGACGGTAAAGCCCTTCTTTTCGTCCCCACTTCTATTGGATCCGACTCGATGTAGGTTCACTGGGGCAATCAAATGCGATTCTTTTGGATAAAATTGACGAAACATCTCATCTGCGTTCACCAAACGCGTCACTCCAGCTGATGACATATTTTTCCGAATTAGTGCAGTTGATTCTTGACAGACTTGAAGCCAATTGATGGGGACAGTCTGTGAGATGGACTCTTTACGGATTGTGAAATGGTGTCTCTGAAGTACTCTAGTGAGACACTGCGAAAACGCTGGGGTAATGTTGCCTGAATGAATGCCCATTTTGAGCTCCCATTCAGTTCGATCGACTTCCGAATCGTGTCCAAACTTGGCAATCAGTAGATTATACGATGAGGATTTGCAGAGGGGATTTCCGGTCTCCCAACCATCAATAACGTGTTCGACTATAAATTCTTCTTGTTCTTGGTATTTCACTTTTCTCCCAGACCCTGTAGTCTTGGAAGTCTGGCGAAGATAAACGATATTATCGTGATATGTACTCATCTTCCGGTTTAATTGGCGGTTACCGTTCGGGGACGATGAGACATATGTTTTTCCAGATTTGCTGACGCTGAACTTTGGGTCAATCTCAACTTTACTTGACGGTTCGACGCCATCATAAGCCTCTCTGTACGAAGATGGTATCGACGGTAGAATATCAGAGACTGTAAATGACTCCACATAAGGAACCATTTTTCGAAGTAGACATTTTGCCGAATCCAAGTGTTGAACGTATTGATGTTAATACCGAACAACGAGCATGTTAGTTCGGCATCCGCCTTGCCGAGAGATTTATGGAGATAAAAGAATATAGCTTTAGACTTCTCCCATGTCATGGTCCGGTACAGCTCTGATGTCTTTTCCCCCAATAATCCTTTAGATTTAGCTGATTCTAGTAATTCTTTCATCAATCGGCGATGCAACTGCCGTTGACGGGCCTCGATGACGATTTCGCTGGGTATTTTCGTGACACGAGTTCGCGGATCGTTTGTGATGACAGGCTGCAGCGTCTGCAGATGAAACTCAGGGAACATTTCGCGACGAACTAGACGCACTAGGTTGTCGGAATTGTCTCTCCCACGCTTTCGCTGCTCTTGGGCGTCGATCCAGCGCTGATTCGCGGGATTGGAAAGGAGGAATCGCTTCATCGCGATATAGAGGAATGCGGACTCCGAGGTAATTTTTTGCGAACTCAGCCGAACTAGTTGTTGATTTTTTGTTAGTGAAAAATCACCTTAATATTAAAGGGGAATTCTCCAAAAAGGGGGAGAAAATTTAACTTATTTCCCAAATGGGGGGAGAATTTAAATTTTAAATATATGATTGAAATATATAGGGTCAGACTGCGGTCACCCCCCCCCCCTTTCTCCCGTCACCCCCCTCCCTTTTATGTCCAAATGCGGTAAATTGGGGAGAAATGAACGGGGTGAATTTAAAATAGGGAATTGATCGGGTGTGTCCCGATCAATTCCCTGATACCGTAACGGTATGATGAACAATCTGTTGCTTCATATTCCAGTACATATTGCGGAAGTTACTCCTCGTCACGATATAAGCTTCATCACTACCCTCTGGCTTCACGGATACCTGCGCGAAAAGCCACATTTCTTTATTAGCAATTGTCAACCTACTTTTTTATCACCAAATTACTCGTTGGAGACATACATTCAGGCTAATATCATACGTTCCATGGGCGTAATTCGGGTCCGTGATGTACGGCAATGGCGTTGTTTTTTTCTGAACTGGACCAAAACTTGGCTCGCAGCGGAATGACTCTCATGCTGCTTTGAATACCACGAGCTATTAGGATGACGTTTAGAGCATGGGGTTAGTCTTTGACAATCGCAATTCAAATTGACAAGAATTTCTTACCACTCCCAGTTGTTCATCAACACTACACCGAAGATGTGGTCCTCAGCTTTGCCCATTGGGATTGGCTCGCCAAGATTACTTGAGGGTCCAACGAAAAATACCTGTGGAGAACCCACCGATGTTAGAATGTCATAACATGTGAATGACACATCGTAGAGTTAATTGCCATCTCTAGCTCGAAGTCGAGCACACTGCACGGCCCATATACAGAGCCCTTCGAAGGATCAGCTTTGTCAGCCTGCAACTGACCGCACGGACGAAGAATTTCAGTACCCGACGTTACGATCGATGAAGAGCGTCCATGGTAGCCGACGGGTAAGTGCAGCCTTTAATTTCATAGAAACAGAGCATTGTAAGTCAGTAGAAGAACAAGTCTTGCTAGTCAACTACCCGACGCACCAGTTTGGCTGAAGCGCATTGTCTTCCCCACGAAATATGCGACCGACATTGGTAGCGTGCTCGCGCGAAGAGTAGAAGTCTGTGTAATAGCCGATCTTGGCGGGCAGATGCATGCGCACATTCTCCTAGGGGATCAGTGAGCGCTGTCGAAGTGCATCATTGTAACGTAATGCGGACTTGTCGGATGATAGCAGTTGTTGGACAGTATAGCGCGCTGTTGACAACACCCCAGGTCCTAGTGCCATAAATCCATTGAGCGACGAGTGGAGAACAATTTGTCATTAGATGCGGAAAGAAAGATCACTCATAGATATTTTTACGGGCTCACCTCATAGAAGCAGGCGGCGTCAAACCCTTTAGAATAGCCTTCCGTATCTAGTACGAACAAATCTAGAACCTAACACACCCTAAAGTTGTTAGAAGCTATTGTAAAACGACTTAAAGCAAAAAAAGAAACGTACAAATTCTCCAATGGTGACGCCTACGCGCTTCTTCTCATTGCTTTTGGTAGAGAAAATGCCTATGGGGAGAGCCTACACACACCTCGCATAAAAGGGAGGGGTGTGTGACCAGAGCAAAGGGGGGGTGACCGCAGGCTGACCCTATATATTTCAATCATATATTTAAAATTTAAATTCTCCCCCCATTTGGGAAATAAGTTAAATTTTCTCCCCCTTTTTGGAGAATTCTCCTAAATATATTCAGTTTACATTTCACTCTAAAGTGCAGACGCGCGACCTCGACCGGTCGCGCGTGCAGTGAGTGTCGTAGGTAAGAGGGAGCCCTCCCTTTACTTACACCCCGTAAAGGGAACACAGCTGTTAAGGCTAAGTAGTAAATCAACCCGGGAATCTTGGCCCCGAGTAGTAGAACTCTCCTAATAAGCCCTTTACAAGGTCGTATCGGCTAAGTAGCGGTAGCTACCGCTTTAAGGAAGAGTCTTCCTCTGTGCGCTAGTCGCATCGTGCGTATACGGACCGGCTACATCTGGTAGCACTTGTAGTCAATCCAACACCTGTGTTGGTAGACTAAGGCATCCTCTTCAAGGGGTGAATCAGGACGATTGGGATAGTTTAACCCTCGTCCAGCAGGAATCCTTTAACAGGCTGTTATCCTTACTGGGTGACGAAAGCATGAAGCTCCTAGTGGAGCAGGGCCTTGAGGCCGTAAAGGCAAGGGTAAATGCCCTCATCGCTCATGAGGCGAGTTGAAGTGGAGGTCATTCCACGGGTTGCGCCCTCCATTATCGTTTAAGATAAAGTAGTTCACCGGAGAGAAGGGTGACAACCTTTATGTTTGGTTGCGAGAGGTCGAAACGGCCTTCGCCACAGCGAACATGACCGCTGATCACTTGCAAGTGGGACTTGCATTGACCCATCTTACGGGCAAAGCCCGTGCATGGCCGTTTACGTGTTCGGAGTCAGTCAAGGACGTGTTCCCAACATGGAAGGTCCTTAAGCAGAAGCTCATGGACATGTACGCAACGCCTGATCTGGTTTTCCAGAATCAACTGGCGTTCCTGAGGTGCCGTCAAGGCACTAAGGACCTGGATATTTATATCCAGGAGCTTAAGACCCTGTTGGCAGGGATGTACGCGAAAGCGTATTCGGACGATGTGTCCATCCCCGTCTTCATGGGAGGCCTGAGAGAAGGGCCAGCACGTTCGGAATTGTTCCGATGCCGACCCGAATTTCTGGAGGAGGCGTTCAAGATGGCGTTCAACGCCGAGAGGTACTTCCGTTGCTCTAAAGTGGGTCCTGATCACATGGACCTGAGTCAGGTCGAAGCAGAGGAGAAACCTCCCGCTAAGAGTCATTCTGACTCTTTTTAACAGAGCTTCGAGGCAGATCTCTTGGCTATGTTGCAGCGGCGTGGGCCGCTGAGATGCTTCCTGTGCGGGAGCATGGATCATCTGAGGAACAGATGTACGAAAAATCCCCAGCGAGACACTCGCTACAGGGACCAAGGGTGGGGAAAAAGCCCTTGTCCAAGCCGTCGTGAAACGACGGCTCCCAGTAGGTGCGGGGAGCCCTACAGGGGGATCCCTCAGTGCTGTTAAACCCCAGGGTAGGGGCCGACAGCACAAAGCCCCGAGTTAAACGGTGCTTTCTAGCACCGAGTTGGTGTACCAGCCAGGGTTGCAGGTCGTCCTTGCGGAGTTGAAAGGCTTTGATAAGCCTTGGAGAGTCTTGATAGACTCTGGAGCGTCTGACAATTATGTCAGACGGGCTTCTGTTGAGAAGATTCGGCTGTATGCCGAGACCCTAGAGGGAAGTTCTCGTGACGTTGTCACGGTCCGTCTTGCGACGGGCGTACAGGTTTCTGTACCCAAGGTCTCGATTGACCTTAAGCTGAAGTTTGCAGACTTCTAA
>CM047586.1:12024908-12063617 GCA_026184515.1 Peronosclerospora sorghi | reverse complement strand
TTAGAAGTCTGCAAACTTCAGCTTAAGGTCAATCGAGACCTTGGGTATAGTAACCTGTACACCCGCCGCAAGACGGACCGTGACAACGTCACGAGAACATGCCTCTAGGACCTCGGCGTACAGCCGACTCTTATCAACAGAAGCCCGCCTGAAATATTTGTCAGACGCTCCAGAGTCTATCAAGACTCTCCAAGGCTTATCAAAGCCTTTCACCTCAGCAAGGACGACCAGCAACCCTGGCTGGTACACCTACTCGGTGCTAGAAAGCACCGTTTAACTCGGGGCTTTGTGCTGTCGGCCCCTACCCTGGGGTTTAACAGCACTGAGGGATCCCCCAGTAGGGCTCCCCGCACCTAGTGGGAGCCGTCGTTTCCCGACGGCTTGGGTGAGGGCTTTTACCCGCCCTCGGCACCTTATAGCGAGTGTCTCGATGGGGATTTTTCGTACATCTGTTCCGCAGATGATCCGTGCTTCCACACAGGAAGCATCTCAGCGGACCATGCCGCTGCAGCATTGCAAGGATCTCCGCTTCGAAGCCCTGCGAAAAGGAGTCAGAGTGAATCTGAGAGGAAGGTTTCTCCTCCGCTTCGACCTGACTCAGGTCCATGGGTTCGGGACCCACCTTAGAGAAACGAAAGTTCCTTTCGTCGTTGAACGCCATCTTAAACGCCTCCCCCAGGGATTGGGGTCGGCATCGGAACAATTCCGAACGTGCTGGCCCTTCTCTCAGGCCTCCCATGAAGACGGGGATGGACACATCGTCCGAATACGCTTTCGCGTACATCCCTTCCAACAGGGTCTTAAGTTCTTGGATGTATGTTTCCAAGTCCCTAGTGCCCTGATGGCACCTCAGAAACGCCAGCTGATTCTGGAAAACCAGATAAAGCGTTGCATACATGTCCATACGCTTTTGTTTAAGGACTCCCCAGGTCGGGAACACGTTCGTGACTGAATCCGGACACGTAAACGCCCATGCACGAGCTTTACCCGTGAGATGGGTCAGTGCAAGTCCCACTTGCAAGTGATCTGCGATCACATTCGCTGTGGCGAATGCCGTTTCGACCTCAAAGCCACACATAAAGGTCATCACCCTTTTCACCGGTGAATTCCTTTATCTTAAAGGACAAAGGAGGGCGCACTCACGTAGACGTGGAATGAATTCCACTACAACTCGCCTCATGGGCGATGAGGGCGTTAACCCTCTCACATACGGCCTCAAGGCCCCGCTCCACTAGGAGCTGCATACCTTCATCGCCCAAGATGAACAACAGCCTTTTAAAGGCTTCTTGTTGGACGGGGGTTAGCTTACCCCAATCCTCTTGGTTCCTCCTTTTCAGAGGATGTTGTGGTCTACCAACACAGGTGTTGGATTGACTACAAGTGCTACCAGATGTAGCAGGTGCGTACATACACGGTGCAGCTAGCGCACAGAGGAAGACTTTCGTAAAGCGGCGATACGCCGATACTTAGCCGATACGCCCTTATAAAAGGGCTTAGTAAGAGATCGCTCTCTTACTCGGGGCCAAGTTTTCCCTTGGTTTACTAGTTAGTATAAACTAACGCCTTGATACAAGGCTTCCCTTAGAAAGGGGGTAGTTAAGGAAAGGTATTCCCTTTCACTACAACACTCACTGCGCGCGCGACGGGTCGAGGTCGTGCGCCTAGCAGTCTTTAGTGTGAATTGTAAACTGATGTATATTTAATATGTAATTAGCCTAATTTAATTAAACTAATGTAAACTATATGTAATAATAAGTAGAATATACCCAATTCGTACCTAGCTAAAATGTAATGTACACACCTGTGTACCGACACGTGGATGGCTGACACACCACCACCCAAGGGATCATGCCCTCATTGGTTAAAATAACCAATGGTTCGAAACCTTTCAAACCGGTCAATAATGACCTCAACCGTAGTGTACTCATGTACACCAACACTAAATGTAACTCAAATGTAACCCCGTTACAAGCATGGTCTACCCGATTCCGTTGTATCGGATCGGGATCCCCGTTTCACGGGATAGTTTTGGGGGGGCGTTGTTTAAGGTGCTGGGCACCAAGCTCCTCATGTCCACTGCGGATCATCCGCAGACGGACGTACAAACGGAACGCGTTAATCGCGTTGTGGAAGATATTCTCCGGAGTTTATGTCCGGATTCTCCAAAGCGTTGGAGTGCGATGCTTCCTATGGTCGAATTTGCTATCAACAATTCGGTCCATGCATCTACGAGGTTCACCCCGTTTTACGTGAACGGATTAGTGAATCCGAGGGTTCCGTTGACGCCACGTGTGTGTGGCCCATGGCTTGAGGGGGGAGGATTCCCCGATGTAAGCCCTGTATCTGTGCGAAAGCACATCGATAAGTTCTTATCGACGCGCCTTAGTGGCTTACGACACGTTTGCGACGCTATGGTGGAAAGCCAAGACAAGCAAAAGGAACAGGCCGACCGCAAGGGTCGGCGCAACAGAAAGGCTTATAAGGAAGGAGAAAGTGTTTTTTTAAACGCTAAACATCTTCCTACACATGCAGTTTCAAATGTGTTGCGCAATAAACTGCGCCCCAGGTTTGTGGGCCTTTCAAGGTGCTAGCTCGAAAGGGCCTGCAGTATACCTTGGATATCCCGAAGGCGATGCGTACGCATCCAACCTTCTATGTGGGTATGCTTAAGCCATACCAGAACCCGGAGGCGGGTCCCCTCGTGGAGGAGGTTGGGAAATCGGATAGCCGAAAGGCGCAACAGATCGGAACATCGCCGACAGGGTCGAAATACGACCCTGAAACTCCGCAACGAGAGACTCGAGAGAGGCAAGCCGCCTCTCGATGTGGTCAATCCCACTCCCCTCGTCGCGGAGTCTCTCCTGGGCGTCCTGGAGGCGGCGGCTTTGTCGACCACAGCGCTCGTGGAACTCATGTCGCAATTGCGCGACCTCCTCCTCCAGTTCTCGACTCGGAGGGTATTCCACATTACCACGTGGAGCGCCTGATGGCGCGACGCCATAATAGAGGTGAGACCCAGTACCTGGTGAAGTGGAAAGGTTATCCACATTCATAGAGTTCGTGGGAGTCCAACAATCCCCTGAGGCAGGATTGTCGTGACGTCGTTGACGCTTTCGAGCGGGAGAAGCCCGCTGCGAGTCAACGACCAAAGGGGAGGAAGAAGCCCCTCCACGCCCAGTAGTTGGGAGTTTGTGGTGAAGTGTACCACAAATTTGGTCACTTTTGGTCAAGGCAGTTAGTCGAGTTTCCGATTGGTCTAAACAAGGGGGGCTTTTTAGCCTATCAGATTCAAGGAGTATCAAGAACGCAGGTCTTGGGTGAGTCACCTGACATTGGGTATTTTACATAATTTTGTGTGGGTACATTAGGGACCATAGGGAGGTAGTATTATTGGTTAGTTGCGATTTTTCCAAGTAAGAGTCTTTTGGTTACGGATTTTCCCAGTAAAGGTTTTTGGTCTAGGAATAAGTGGCAAAAACCTCTTCTGGTCTTGGTCTACACAGCAGCGAGGGGTCGCCGTTATTCTTTCACATACACTAGTCGACTCCGCCCGCCGCGGAGTGTTTGGGGGCAGAGGGTTGAATTATCTCCTCTTGCCTATTATACCCGGTCTGGACGCGCCGCACGCGCACTTTGGCCACCGGAAGTCCCTCGACGGGAGTACGATTTGGCGACCTCGACACTTTAAGTCAAGTACGTTTGGAACGTGCTATTCACTGGATTGGTCTTTACATGGAGATATCGTTTGTGGAGTTTCACGGGCATATTGGGTATTCAAGTGGACATATTGGCTCATTGTAACATTGGTTGTAGTCTAGACCGGTTTTGGTCTTCTCTCATATTGGTCAGGGGCTAGACCGGTTGATTGGTCTACCCTCTATTATTTCGTATTGGTCAGGTCTAGATCGTTTGGACGATCGACCTATTGGAATTTATCTTTTGGAAGTGTTTCTGGTCTGTACGTACCTGGGGTGAAGAGTTCCGCCCTAGGTACACCTAGCCAGCACGGACTCATATTCAAGACCGAATCAGATCGATCTGCGATCCCGATCCACCGAGTGTGTAACTATCCCATTCCATCGGGTACACAAGGTGAGATGAACTTAAGTGAATCGTACCAAGTGTCTTTGGATGATGACCGGTCGTCTTCCAGCAGCGGACGATCGGACCAGATTTCGAATGGAGGTCCGCGGGGTACCCCCCCCGTAAGTTGGAAGGCTGGGCACGATGGTGGTGGTCAGATTGTCGATACAAGTGTATTCGATTTCGAACTTGACTCCACCTCAATGGTGCGCGTGCCCGGATCACTTGGTGATCGTGTATATCAACGCGAGGTGTCATCAAAGATTGAATTTGTAGATTTGAATTGGAATCGTTCTGGAGAGGGCGTAAGGAAAAGCTATCACCTTACGTCTTCGTTCTCGATAAAGATGGCGATGTCCAGTCTGGCCTGGTGGAGGACCAGATCAGGATTAATAAATTTTTCCTCCCCAAAAGGCTCCCACCGGAGCCGATCGGGACTATAGGAAGTCCTGCTATAGTCCCGGAAAGGATCAGGAACTTGGTCCTGATCCTATGTATGTGCATAAAAAAGTTGACGGAAAATCAAAAGACGAAAAATACTTGGAGGCTGATCAGAACGATCCGACCAACCTCCCCAAGTTCCCCAAGATTCCCAAGAAAAGGTTGGGAATGCCTGCCGACGAAGACAACCTCGAAGAAAAGTCGCAGGTCGGAGATGGAGGCATCACTGAAGAAGACCTAAACAAGATGTATTACATTTTTGAGCTGAAACGATTTGTTCGCTTTGACGTGGTCTTTCGGGTGTTGAACCTCCAGATTCCCGACCATCTTCTCGGTCCCACTACCGAGCCGATCAAGAGTGATCGCCCATTACTGTTGGTAAAGAACTTGGTGGCGATGTTGGCGGAGGTTGGCATTAAAATGCAGAACCCCGCCGATGTCCAAAAACTATTTGAATTTGAGACTTGGAGGCTGAAATCGTCGATGTCGACCTTCCACGACCATTTGGTCCCACTGGTGGGGGAGGTTCGCCGCCCAACTCCCACCGCAGCGGTGAAGGTCGCTGAAGCCTCCACAGCGCTTGTCTACATTGGTTCTGATGACGAATCGGTTTATCAGTCTCCACCGGCCTCAAACAGCTCATCAGAGTTGGAGACTTGTGTCGAGCGGATGACCATGGGGGTGGACCATGCCCAGCCTGAACAAAAAAGGGACATGCGGCAGCAAAGGGCTGCTTGCCAGTCGGGGCTCCAGCAGCCCCCACAGGCCTCAGTTCCGCAAAAGGAGGGTGTCAACACGTTGCCCATGACTCCAGCTAACGTCCAAGCCATGTTTGAGACGATGATGGAGCGTTTCATGGAAGACCGGGTTAGACCACCTCTGCGCCTACATGTCCAAGACCGGTCTACCCAGCAAAGTGCAAATGTTTGCCGAGATGTGGATATGGAATCGGTAACATCTGTGGACAAGCCCACTCGAAATGATAAGCAAGTCGGCAAAGGGAAGCGCAAGCCGCAACCGGCCAGACCGCGTAGACCAAGCAAGACAAGTGACTGTGACATGGGGTCGGTCGGCGGTCTTGACGACCACTGTGGGTCAGACGGTACGGGCGCTGGCAAGCCACGCAAGGCTAACCTAGCCTCCACTACTGCTTACGACTTTGGATCTGCTGTGATTCCGCGCATCCGTATGGCCGCGACGACCGACCTCAAGGACTTCACTGGCAAGGATGCTGTTGAAGACCAGGCCCGGTCTTGGTTCGGTCGGGTCAAGTCTGCGTTCCTGCGAGACCAGACCCCGAAAAGTGAAAGGTGTCTGATCTTCCGGGATTTGTTGAAAGTACCGGCTTCCAACTGGATCCAACAGTTAGGTCGGGATGTCCGGTCTGACTGGGACCAGCTATGTGCAGAGTTTGAAGGGCAATATTGTAACTCCGGATTTTCGAGTGCCCGCAAGTATCACCATATGCAGAAGCGGAGCGACGAGACACCGATAGAGTATTTGCATCGGTTGAACGTGGCTGCACTTCGTGCCGGCATAACAATTAAAGAGAATAACCCGCCGGACGGTGCTGCTCTGGAACATGTGGGTCACTATATTAGTACCCTGGACGATCCAGAACTGGCGGACCAGCTTACTCTGCTGCGTCTTAGGGACGCGGGTGAAGTTGAACAGACTCTACGGACGCTACAGCAGTCGCGTAGCATGAGGGCGAAGAGTGCTGGTGGATCAGGTCGCTACCGATCCAAGACCCAGACCCAGACCGATCCGGTCAAGAGACCCTGGACCAGACCGACCCGAGCGGTCAAGGCGATCGTAGCCGAAGACAGCACGGGATCGGAAGGGGAAAGTGGAAGTCAATCCAGCCAGGAGTCATCGGATGAAGACCAGTATGGTTACGTCTATGTTGCGGGACCTGCCCCGAAGACCAGGTCGAAGTCCGACCAGGTAGACCGGAAGGGAAGAGCTCCCACTGTGGGTCGAGCAAACAGGATGGTCCAAACTGCTGGAAGAAGATGGTGTGCAAGAATTGCGAGAGACGCGGCCACCCGACTGACCACTGCCTTTTCGTATGCAAGTCATGTGGAGAGATCCACGAGGCCGGCCACTGCAAGATTGAAGAAATTTTTAACATGATACGCAAGTGGTACGTGCCGGACAAGCACGCGGGGATGCTGCCGCCGGACGCGGAAAAGATGTTAAACTAGAACGCTCTCCAGGTTGGAATCTGGATCAAGCCGAGCGTTCTAAGGTTCAAATATATGCATATGTCGGCAAGGAGGATAAGACCGACAATACACGTTCTATTCCAAATTGCGTCGACCCAGACCATCCGGTCTACAGTCTGAAGACCGATGAGTACTCCCGGACCAAGGTGGTTATGCAGTTGGACTTGCTGCCTGGAGAATCCCGCGAATAATGGAAGTATCACGCGCCTGATAAATGGTTCAAGCAGGCGAAAGCCTGTGGCAATATTAATAACCAGAAAGCGACGATGTTGTTCGACTCTGGAGCTGAAGTCTCGATAATCGACTCCGCCTTTGCTCGTAAGGTCGGATGTTGTATAGACGATACCCAGAGACAAGAATGCGTCGGGATCGGTGAAAACTCTTATATGACCGAAGGAAGAACGAGTGTGAAAACTACTTTGTCGGGATCGCTGGTCTACTTTTTCAGCGCTTGGGTTGGCAAGTTGGCTGGACAGGACGCTTTACTAGGCATGGATTTCATGGTCCCAGCTGGTATTCGCCTAGACCTGTCACATGGGTGCTTACACTCCCGGATGAGGTCCAGGTCCAGTTGGCTGGTCGAAGACCTCTGTATGGTTCGTATACCGATCTGTTCCGGTGGTATCAAGACCTCACTATCCCATTCGGTCGGTCTGCCGATACCCCGATCGAGAAAGGTTTCCGTTCGAGGAAGTTATGGTTGACCAGGGGCGATCGGTGGATCCCGACCTTCGTAAAGAGTGCTGGTCGACGTGATTTTGTCCGTGTTACCAATATCGGTGACAAGCCGCTGACACTGGACAATAACACTATTGTTGGTATCTGGTTAGCAGAAGGGAAGGTACCAAGGAAGATGGGGTTCGTCTCGATTGGATCGAGGCGGTATGTCGAGTGGCAAAACCTGGCGTACCAATCGACCACCGATCTTATCAGCGAGGATGGGTCGGCGGAAGAGGATACCTCACCTTTAGTGGAAAGACCAAGTTATGGCACCCCAAAAAAGATGTTGTTCCGAAGAAAGGCGCCGCAGTCACCAGGAACGGTGGACCATCAAGTAGACGAGCCAAGGTTAGTCAACGTGGTGTCAGCACAATACCAGGAGACAGCGGAGCAAGAAACGGAAGAAGGGGAACATGAAGTTGCTAGGTAGGACCATGACGGTATTCCTAATCATACCGATATCAGTGAAGGACATCCCGTAGATCAAGACCAGGGGCGTTCAGCCGGTCCAGATGGTCTAGGTGATATCACCCCAGAAGATGAACAAGTCTGTATACATGAAGGCGGGGAACAGTACATTCAGGAGCTGGAAAGCCAAATGACAGTCCTCCCTGAAGTGTCTGCCGACTCTCCCGAAGTTACAACGGATGATTTACAAGTGGGTGATCAAGACCTTAACAGTCCATACCAGATCGAGCAGTTGAAGAATATCATATGGAAGAAAAGACATCTGCTGATCTGAAAGGGCAATGTCTTACCACCTGCAGCCCGTGGTGCGATTTGCGATATTGACGTTTGAGATGACAAGCCGATTGCTCAGCGATGTCGACGCGTGGCGCCACAGTACCGGGAAAGGCTTTCTGATCTTATCAAAGGACTGTTGGCTACCAATATTATTAGACTGTCGACCTCGCCATGGGTCTCGCCGATCGTAATTGTTATCAAGAAGAGCGGCGTCGACATTAGGTTGTGCATCGACTATCGGCTGGTAAATCGGTTAACTAAACTTATGGTGTACCCGATGCCGATGATTAATGATTTGTTGGAAGACCTGGACAAGACCTTGTGGTATTGTTCTCTGGACATAGCAAGTGGATTTTGGGTGGTCTCGATGACTGATCGAGCCCGTGAGATTTCCGCATTTGTGACACCGTTTGGTCTTTTCGAGTGGAACCGTATGCTGTTCGGTCTGAAGAACTCACCCAGATCTATCAAAGGCTGATAGACAACGCATTGTACGGACACTTCAAGATCAAGACCAATCGGGACCCTGTTGAAAATTATGATGTGTTTAGAGAGGGAACCCGATCAGGAAAGAGGACCGTCCGTTCTAGGGAGGCGGTCGTACATCGACGACATTCTGATACCTGCTTCGTCATGGAACGATCTGTGCGAGAAGGTTGAACGATTGTTGGAGACATGCGACCGCTGGAACCTGTCTATCAGTGCCGTGAAACGTTTTTGGGTTATGTCCAAGGTCGCCTATTTAGGCCATATGGTCTCGAACAATGGTCTAGAGGCTAATCCCAAGGACCTGGATTCGCTGAGTAACCTCCCGTTCCCCATATCGCTGAAGGCAATGCAGTCCTTCCTGGGAAGCTTGAATTATTATAGCCGATTCATTGAAGACTTTGCTATCTACGCGGCTGTGCTGTACGAGCTCCGGGAAGTTGACTATCATATGTTGCGCGAAGGAGATCGGGAAACTTTACAGGAGGGCGCCGACTCTGGTCTTGCTGCAATTTGTCCGCAAGTGGAGGCGGAAGATCATATGAAGCGTGCACAGTTTGCCTTTGGTATGTTGAAGGTTAAGATGGCGACGGCACCGGTTCTCAAGCATTTCGCTCCCGAAAAAGTGCCGACCATTATTGTATATGCCAGTAAGTGCGCTATCTCGGCCACTTTAGTGCAAGATGACGATGGTGTGTATCATCCAGTCACGTTTACGAGCCGGACGCTAAAACCAAATGAAGTGAACTATGGAATTGTCGAGAAAGAAGTTCTGGCGTTGCTACGAATTATGGATGTGTGTTACAACCTGCTGGTCGGCCGACCTATAAAGGTCCTGTCAAGACGGTCTACTTTGGCCTGGCTACTTTCAGCCAATGGGATGGACGGACGTCTAGGCAGATGGTCGGCGGTCTTGTCGCAGTGGACCCTCGAGGTTGTTAAGTGCACCGGGGGCGAGGAAGAGATACTGGGCACATTAGCTGCCAGTATCACCCCTCGGTCTGAAGTGGACGAGGCATTGATAGCGATTGCCCCGAGGAAGCAACCTCGGCAGTCAGTTTCGAGACCGCCACTGACCGTCGACCTCTTGGTCTTAAGTTTTGATGGATTGGAAAGCGTGAAGAAGATGGTCGGCGCCTATAGTGCCATATTGTGGAAGTTGCCACAATGGTATATAGTTCAAGACGCTGCCGATTTCACGCCGTATATTACTGTTAACGAGGCGTAGTACCGAGGTCTACTTCTATGTATGTACCTGCTGTCATCTCAAGAGAAGGGGCGAGTTATCATATGCGGTGACTCCAAACTAGTGATCAGGAAGATCACCGGAGAGATCGACTGCAAGGCTCCACGACTAAGGACGCTAAATGATCGAGTAATGAAGGCATTGAAATACCATCCCAACCACGAGCTATTGCACGTGAAACGGGACTGGAACAGAAGTGCCGACTATCTCGCGACCAAGGCCATGCAAGACCAGACCGGGGCTACGATCACCGATAAGGCCGTTCTGGATGAATTGGTGAATATAAACAGGCTCCCAGAGGTGATCGGACCAGAACGGCCCAGTCCAGGTGCATGTGATGGCCGCGACTAGATCGAAAGCTCAGAAGTCTCGCCGACCGTTCCCGAAGGAACGTTTGAACGAATATACAGTACAACAGTTAAGGATGGAACGGATCCTCAAGGCGCAGGACGAAGAATAATGGATTATGAGCCTGAAGACCTACCTGCGGGGTGAACTGTCCAAGTTGACGAACGATCAAGCGAAAGAGTGCATCAAGATCGCGTATAGCTACGAAGTGGATGATAATGGATTATTGTATTACTGCCGCGATGCCGACCAAGACAGTGCAGACCGGGACCGACTGGCGAAATTAGTGATCCCCGAGTTGCTGCAGCCGGATGTCCTTCATCACTATCACGTGAGTCTAGAAAGGGGACATCAGGGTATAGGCAGGACATATCACAAGATCAGGTTCCACTTTCACTGGAGAGGTCTTTTACGCAGTGTACAGAAATATGTGGGCTGTTGCACGGATTGCGAGACCGGAAAGGGTAGACCGGTAATCAAGGGGCGATCGCCCGGAAATATCGAAGCTGCCTACCCTTCCCAGGTCATAGCGATGGACCACATACCGTCACTGCCTAGATCGACGCGCGGCAACACTGAGCTGCTGATATGGGTAGACCTGTTCACTGGTCTAGTTATTGCGAAGGCAAGTGCATCTCGGTCTGCGGAGCAGATCGCCCAGAGCTACGAAGAATGTGTGTTCCGAAGATTCGGCGACAGCGAGGTCATCAGGCACGACCGGGAACCCGGTTTTATGGCCGAGGTGTTCCGGTAGTTCAATAACATGCTGGGCCAGAAACAGAGTGCGACAATGGCATATCGTCCGCAAGCAAATGGATCGGCGGAACGCATGGTGCAGACCATAACGAGGGCGATCAAGATGTATGTTGATGACCCATACCAGCGAGATTGGGACGAGTATGCAGAAAGGCTGGTGTTTGCACTCAACACGTTCACCGATCGGGTCCGGGGATAAACGCCTTTTTATCTGACATATGGATGGGACCCTCGGTCAACACTGGAAGCTGCGATACCTATCGGTTGCACCCGGACCCGCGATCGCGATGCTCGACGCTGGCGCATGCAGTTCCAGAAACACTACCAGCATGCAAAAGAAGTCGTCAACGAAAAGCTGCGTCAGTCCACACAAGACCGGGCAGACCGGACCAATGACCAGGTCCGACCCCACGGTATAGAACCAGAGGCGAGGGTATGGCTATACCTAGACCGAGTGAAAGAGGGCTATGCGAAGAAGCTGGATCACATGTGGCACGGCCCTTTCCGTGTTGACGAGCTGATCGGTGAGCACTCTGCCCGTCTAGTAACAACTGGTACAGATTACAAGGTCTTCCCGATCGTGCATGTGTCCAAGTTGAAGCTGGTCCGAGAATTTCCTGATCGACCCAAAACTCCCTGTCTGGTAGACGAAGAAAAAATATTTGATTTCGATGAAGCGTTACTTCCGGAGGACAGTTGGGAACGACCATTAGAGGAAGACGAGTTTGAAGTGAAGAAGGTCTTAGATGTTCGGTCGACCAAGAAGACCAGGTTCGGTCGGACTCACCGAGATCACCTGGTCCGATGGAAGGACCATGATGAATCAACTTGGGTCGACGAGCTCGATTTGAATTGTGGGGCTCTTCTACGAGAGTTCTAACGAGAACGAGTCAGTCGTAATCGCTTCGCAGTGATGCAGACTCATGAAGACCAAGACCAAGACACGCAGTAGCATCGGTCGGTCTAGACCGGTGTGAAGATGTGGAAGGTCCGGAGTTGATGTGAAATTGTGATGAACTGTGACGAATTGGAATAGCAGAATGATGAATGTGATGACTATTTTTCGTGATGGAGGTGGAACTGTTTACGATAACGTGTTCGGTGCAACTATGGAGAGAGTTGTAAAATTAGCTCAAGTGATTTGACGATTGGACATATGAAAAAGAAATGATGACATGTATTGCGAGTTATCTGGTCGACTACCTGCGACTTCACTTGCTATCGCCCCACAGACGGCCGATGACCATCGACGGATGATTTTCCACTTGATCCTGAAACTGGTTACGCCAGGGGTCCTTCCGGTCAAGCTGGACCAAAGCATCCTTGAGGTCCGCGACCGGCTCAGCGCAATCAAGACCGGGGTACAATATGCCGTCGTCGGCCAGCAGTATGGTCTTCTCAACGCGACGCCTCGGCATGTGGAGGAACACCGGGTACAAGAACACGTCGACGTCATACTCGCGGTCTCGCATCCCGTCCAAAATGTACTGGCACAGGGACTGCCGAGCATCGCCCGCCCGAATTCGACGTCGCTTGCGCTTGCTCTGGAACGTCGCCAGGCCCGGATCTTGTCGCACCCGGTCGGGGGGAAGCATCAAGTAGTGGGACGCTTCCCAAATTGTTTGGCCGTGGATCTTGTTGAAATTCTTCACCCGGCCTAACAAAGTGCCGATCCACGGAGTCAAGTGGAACACAAGTCCTATCTTGGGGTGTTCGAAAAATTTCCATGGTTCATCGCCAAATAGGCGGGAGATCTGCGCCGACGTAATCAATTCCGCCCTCCATGCAGACGCGGAAGGGGTTTTCTTGGCCGGTGGAAAGAGTCAGAGGTCCGGGCGGGAGAAAGACCGGGCCAGAAGCTTCTTGGTCATGGTAGAGCGGCGCAAACAGCCGATTTGCCCCGACGCCCACGGCAAGGTGATTTCAAACGTCCGCTGCGGAAGGGAGCTGGTGTCAACTGCCATGTTCTTCAGTAGAGCGTACTTGTGAAGAGTGGATGTACCGGGGAGAACCGAAGGCGACGGCTTCGCTGATGTCGATACTGGTGTGGCGTCACTTGGCAAACCGGTTTTCTGTTCTGACCCCAATCTCGACGCCACTTGGATGAAACTTTCACGTAAATTCGTTCGTGAATTGGACTGGATGGCGACCATAAACTCGGAATCGCAAGACCCTTCGCTGGAGTCCTCCTCGGACGAGACCCCTGTGTGCTTGGTGCAATTTGCAGTACGGCGCGAGGGCGCTCGACCTTCCGAGGGGCTGTATATTTCGCCCGTGTCCGAGTCCGAGTCCATAATAAGCGCCTGTGTATTGGATCGCTTATGAGGCACTGCACGCTTCCACTCGAGTCTGGGTTCGCGCGCAGTGCCCCGCGACCTCGAGCTATCCGGCGCGTCCGCGCGCTTCTTCGATTTGTGTGCAATTTCGGGCTGCTGAATATCAGCCAATGAACGATGTCGGCCTTGGTCCAGCTGCAAGAGGTCTTGGTCTTGCTACCAGGCGACTAAGGTTGCCGACGCATACCAATATATGCTGGAGGAAGCATCCGAACACGGACGCAGCAAGTTCATCAAGCGCTGGCGGCACTGGTCTAGTGCCACCTGACGACGACCCGACTCTAGCGTCCAAGCGTCCGACTTGTCTTGATAATACCGGACCTTCCCGGTCTGGTCTTGAATTGAAATCTGAAGCTCAGCAATGCGTCGCGCGAAGTCTTCGCCTTGCATGCGCAGTGAGGTCGCGTAAAACTGTCCTTCCAGCTGCTGCCGGCGAAGAAGTGCAAGTTGATCCTGGATATGGGACTGATGAGCTCCAGACGGGACAGATCATGACGCGCGCTTACCAGATCCTCTAAAATTGGTCGAAGCTGGTCAACATCATCGCCGGACTGCCTATCGGCATCAAGCAAGGCACCTATTGCCTTGACGACGCTGGGAGGGATGAGAGCTGAAGACAAACGAGTGCCAAGACAAGTACAAGACGAAGACCAAAGATGCGCACATCGTGCTGCCTGGTGGGCCACCTGGGTCCTGAGACGCATGTTTTCTGCAAGCGTATCCTGCATCTGCATTTCGTCTGCAGTCTGACCCCCTTCCGGTGTTTGAAGTGCACGAGAGTTACGTGGGCTGTCAGACCGAGCCGACCGGACAGGCGAAGCAAGGTGGGGCGACTCGGCGCATAGAGTTTCTGCAAGAACAACAAGAACAAGCGTCAAAGGGAAGCATAAGAAGATAAACTGCAGTAAAGGCACAGGTGTCGAAGATGTTTGATCCATGGGGAAGAAGTGTGAGTGACCAAGGTCTAGTTGGTCGAGTGATGGGTGAGTCAGACCGTTATCGTTGTGCGACACGTTCGGACTCAGGGGCGGCTGTGGTGAAGTGTACCACAAATTTGGTCACTTTTGGTCAAGGCAGTTAGTCGAGTTTCCGATTGGTCTAAACAAGGGGGGCTTTTTAGCCTATCAGATTCAAGGAGTATCAAGAACGCAGGTCTTGGGTGAGTCACCTGACATTGGGTATTTTACATAATTTTGTGTGGGTACATTAGGGACCATAGGGAGGTAGTATTATTGGTTAGTTGCGATTTTTCCAAGTAAGAGTCTTTTGGTTACGGATTTTCCCAGTAAAGGTTTTTGGTCTAGGAATAAGTGGCAAAAACCTCTTCTGGTCTTGGTCTACACAGCAGCAAGGGGTCGCCGTTATTCTTTCACATACACTAGTCGACTCCGCCCGCCGCGGAGTGTTTGGGGGAAGAGGGTTGAATTATCCCCTCTTGCCTATTATACCCGGTCTGGACGCGCCGCACGCGCACTTTGGCCACCGGAAGTCCCTCGACGGGAGTACGATTTGGCTATCTCGACACTTTAAGTCAAGTACGTTTGGAACGTGCTATTCACTGGATTGTTCTTTACGTGGAGATATCGTTTGTGGAGTTTCACGGGCATATTGGGTCTTCACGTGGACATATTGGCTCATTGTAACATTGGTTGGAGTTTAGACCGGTATTGGTCTTCTCTCATATTGGTCAGGGGCTAGACCGGTTGATTGGTCTACCCTCTATTATTTCGTATTGGTCAGGTCTAGATCGTTTGGACGATCGAACTATTGGAATTTATCTTTTGGAAGTGTTTCTGGTCTGTACGTACCTGGGGTGAAGAGTTCCGCCCTAGGTACACCTAGCCAGCACGGTCTCATATTCAAGACCGAATCAGATCGATCTGCGATCCCGATCCACCGAGTGTGTAACTATCCCATTCCATCGGGTACACAAGGTGAGATGAACTTAAGTGAATCGTACCAAGTGTCTTTGGATGATGACCGGTCGTCTTCCAGCAGCGGACGATCGGACCAGATTTCGAATGGAGGTCCGCGGGGTACCCCCCCCGTAAGTTGGAAGGTTGGGCACGATGGTGGTGGTCAGGTTGTCGATACAAATGTATTCGATTTCGAACTTGACTCCACCACAAGTTTGCCGGAGGCAGATCCAGGGTTTGCATTGCTCTCCGGTACCACACCGAGGGCACGAGAGCTAGTAGGGCGCGTGCAATAAGGGTCAGGTAATTGCCCCAGCGCTTTGGTTTGGGTATACGCCAAGCGCAACTCCCTCTCTGAACATCACGTTCGGAATAGCTGTTGTACAGATCTTCAAAGTTAGGGAGACGCTTCTCCCCTTCCGCCTGAGCGCGGAAAGTCCGCTCTTCCTCCTCGACATCTTCGCCTCGTAAGAGAACGAAGGGAACCTCGCGGAGGGTCTCAACGACGGCACCCCGTGCCTGCTTCCCGAGGCGCGCTCGATACGAGTTGACAGTGAACTGCTTCGGTGTTAGCGGTTTTGCCCAGAGTTGTCTCCGGGGCGCGATTTCACGCGGCAGTACAGATGCAGGGCAAGGGATATAGGAGGCGAAACCCCTCTTCACCTCGTTCTTAGCCTTCTTTTGAGGGTCGCGAGGACCCTTCAGTGCCGGTACGGCATGTCGGGCTTCATGAACCGTGTCTGGTTCATTGGTGATGGTCGCCTTAGGCTACCCGGATGCATCATCCGCAGTTGGTAGAGGTGGCGCACGAGTTAGTGCATTTTCCCCACGTGTGGGGAACGGATTGGACTGCCGACATCGCCGTTCGGCGTTGTCGGAGCGGTCGGCCTTTGGGGAGATATCCCCAAGGGCATCCACCTCCGAGTTATCGGAATAGTCTACATCCTCAGCACCACTAAAGGTGCTCATGGTAAGCCAGAAGTTCTGGCAGTTGGAGTTCTCCAACTATAATTGATTTATTGCGTAAGCAATAGTCTTGTTGGGGGAGGATGTAACAGGGTTACATTTGTTACATTTGTTTATGTTATGTACGTAAGTACACTACGGTTGAGGTCAGTATTGACCGGTCCCATAGGTTTGGACCCATTGGTTATTTTAACCAATGAGGGCAGGAGACCTTGGTGGAGGCGTGGCAGCCTGCCACGTGTTGGTACACAGGTGGTGCACATTAAATTTCGGCTAGGTACAAATTGAGTAATTTCTACTTAGTATTACATATAGTTTACATTAGTTTAATTAAATTAGGCTAATTACATATTAAATATACATCAGTTTACAATTCACACTAAACACTGCTAGGCGCACGACCTCGACCGGTCGCGCGCGCAGTGAGTGTTCTAGTGAAAGGGAATACCTTCCCTTAACTACCCCTTTCTAAGGGAAGCTGTGGTGAAGTGCAAGTGAAAATTGTTGATCAGTTTGTACTTGTGTACCAGTTCTCAAGGCAGATCGATCTGGTTGGCTGAAATGACGGAGTATTTTGGGCCAATCGTGTGCTTGGAGTGTTATGTACGCGGATTTAAGGTAAGACACACGGCATATAGTTTACATATTGGATTTTTATTGGCTAAATAATATAGTGTTCGTATTGCATTGGGTTGCGTAAGTCGCCATTGGCTCCGATCTGAGTCATTGGGAGCGGGAGGCTGACAGAGTCCCCTCACGCTTATAAGCCCGGTCAGGACAGAGCTCCACCGGAAGCCCCACGACAGGGAGCACTCGTTACGTTCACTCACCACTCAAGTTCGGCCCCGCTCAAGGGAGGCGGGTTATTTTTTGGCTGGGTTACTCATCGCGATCTGCGATCAAGTCCCAGGAATTGGCTAGATTACTCATCGCGATCTGTGGTCAAGTGCCAGAAACATTTATTGGCTTGATTACTCATTGCTCTGCAATCAAGTACCAGGATTTACTATTGGCTGGATTACTCACTGCCTCGAGCGGTCAAGTGCCAGATTTAACCGCATTCGGAGTGAAGATTTCCGCTTCGTTTGCAGATCGGCTAGTTCGTATTATCTTTCGTTGGAATTTTGGATCAGTACCCCAGAAGTGGTACATCCATATCGATCTTCTCTAAAGTCTCCACCAAGCAGCGGTCCACCAAGTGTGTAACCAGCCCATTCCATCGGGTACACAAGGTGAGATGGATACGCAAAAAATCGGACCTGGCGTCCTATGCTGATGATCGGTTGTCTGCTAGCAGCGGAAGATCAGATCGGATCGTAGGCGAAGGTTCGCGGGGTACACCCCCCCCGTCAGTTGGAAGGCTGGGCACGATGGTGGCCAGGTTCTCGACACTACGGGTGTTCGATTTTGAGCTTGACTCCACCACAATGGTGCGCGTGCCCGGATCATTTGGTGACCGTGGATATCACCGCGATATCCAGCAAAGTGTGGATTTTACGAATTTTACTATGGATACTCTCTGGAGAGCACGCAAGGAACGCATACGCCTTGTGTACTAATTGCCAGAAAGGATGACGATGTTCGATCTGATCAAGGGGAGGATCAGATCAAAATTAATGAATTTATGACTCCCCATACCGCTACTGGCGGAGCAGTTCGGCACGAGGAACGGTTATCGCCTCGTGTTGTGGTCGCGGAAAGGATGGCGATGATCGATCTGGACAGATGGAGGACCAGATCGAGACTAAACAGGTTATTTCTCCCCACAAGGCTCCGATCGGAGCCGATCGATACAATAGCAAGTTTTGCTATAGTCCCAGTAGGGATCAGGACCCTGTTCCTGATCCCATGCATATCGAGAAAAAATTGCATGTGAAGAACACTATGGGGGCGGATCACTCCGATCTGCCCAAATTACCAATTTAAAAAGACCAAGCAGAGGCTCGCAATGCTTTCGGACGATGACGACTTGGAGGAAAAGTCGCCGATCGATGGCGGGACTGTGGATGACGAGGAGGTGAGTTATCAATCCCCTAATTCCGGATCGTCTACATGGATCGACTACCAAACCTATCGACTCCGATCGGCCGCTGCAACTGGTCAAGAATCATTTGGCGATGCTAGCAGAGGTTGGGATAAAGGTCAAGAATGCTAATGGCGTTAGCAAGCTATTTGAAATGGATACGTGGAAGTTGAAACAAGCGATGGCAATGCTACATGAGCATCTGACGTTATTGGTGGGGGCGGTCCGCCGCCCAACTCCCACAATCGCGTTAGAAACCCCCATCCTCGTGCGATCACTAGTCGAGAAGTCATTCTCCGAGGATAGCTCGCTATATGGGTCGCCACCTTCCTCAGAGTGCTCGTCGGAGTTGGAGGTCGGCGTGGAGCGGATGACCATGGATCGCTGTACCATTCACGGTACCAGTCGCACGGAACATAAAAGGGACGTGCGGCAACGAGGGGCGGCATGCCAGTCGGGGGCCCAGGGGAGCCCACAGGTATCGGCGCCCCCCAAGACCGATCCAGTCACCTTGCCCTCGATGGAAGCAAGCATGCAGGCCATATTTGAGGCTATGATGAAGCGTTACGCCGCTGATCGAGGCAGGTCACCTCTGCTCCCTCGTGCACCAAGCCGATCTGCCCAGGAAAACGAGGCAATTTGTGTGGACGTCAAAATGCAGTCCATAACATAAACAAAAAAGTTGTCCGGAGGTGTTAGACCTGTTTTCAAGACAAAACGCAGGTCACGCCGAATCAGCCCCCGCCAATCGGCAAGTAGCAGCGACTTCGACATGGAGTCGGTCAGCAAAACTGACTATGACTACGGTGGTACGGGCAGAGTAGGGACATGTATGGCGAACTTAGCCTCGACGATGGCGTTTGATTTCAATTTGACGGTGATCCCAAGGATCCGCATGGCCGCAAGCACCGAGTTGAAGGACTTTACGGGCAAGGATGCTGATGAGGTTCAAGCCCGATCATGGTTCAGCCGAACGAAGTCCGCCTCCCTCCAGAATCAGACTCCGAAAAAAGAACGGTGTCTGATCTTACAAGATCTGAGGAAGGGACCGGCTGCGAGCTGGATCCAGCAGTTAAGTGGGGATGTCCGATCCGACTGGAGTTTGCTGTGCATAGAGTTTGAAAAGCAGTACTATCACTACGGATTCTCTACTGCGCGAAGGTACCACCACATGAGGAAGAGGGGCGATGAAACGCCAATCGAGTACCTTCACCGGCCAAATTTGGCTGCGATTCGTGCGGGGATCCCGATCAAGGAGACCGATCCGCCGGTCGGCGCTGCCCAAGAACACGTGGGACACTTTATCAGTACGCTGGACGATCAGGAGTTGGCCGATCAGCTGACCTTATGGCGCCTCAGGGACGTGGAAGAAGTTGAACAGACGTTACGTATGATTCGCCACTCCCACAGTATGAGGACGAAGGTTGCTGTCGGATCGAACCGATCCCGATCGAAAGGGAAGGATGATCATGTGGATAGACCTGAGAAAATACCGGCCAGAGCGATCAGAGCGATCGTGGCTGATATGATCTCCGGATCAGAAAGGGAGAGTAGTGGATTGTCCAGTCTGGGGACAGACGAGGAACAGTACCGTCACATTTTCGTCGACCAGTCTGCACCCAGAGATCGATCAGCGTCACGCTGTACCGAATGGAATTTAGGATGTCAGATCGACTATGCACAGAAGCAAGAATGCATTGGAATCGTCGAATTCCTACATGACCGAAGGGAGGACGCGTGTGAAGATCACTTTTATCTGGTTCTTTGATCTATTTCTTCAGAGCCTGGGTTGGTAAGCTGGCCGGCCAAGACGCATTACTTGGTATGGCTTTTATGGTGCCGGCAGGCATACGCCTCGATCTGTCGCATGGAGTGCTTACACTTCCAGACGAAGTCCAGATCCAACTGTCTGGTCGACGCCCCCTATACGGATCATGTACTGATCTGGTGAGGTGGGACCAAGATATCACCATTCCTGTGGGTCAATCGGCAGATATCTCGGTTGGAAAGGACTATCGGACAAAGAAGTTGTGGGTGACCAGGGGCGATCACTAGTCAACGGTACGATCGTCGGTGTGTGGCTGGCCGAAGGAAAAGTTCCGTGGAGGATGAGATTTATTTCGATCGAATCAATACGTTATATACAGTGGAAAAGCTTTGCGCGTAAGGCCACCACCGATCGGATCGGCGACGACAAGTCAGCCGAAGAAGACCTCCCATCTCGGACGGAAAGGCCAGATCATGTGGCGATCAAGATGTGCCGAAGGTTATCAGCGCAGTCACCCGATACAGTGGACTCAAAGGCAGATGTGCCGAGAGTTGTTAACGCAGTTGTATCACAAGATCGGGTGACAGTGGAACTGACGGCAGATGGGGGCGATCGCAATATCGCTGGAGACGAGTATGTTGACACATCCATTCAAGTCGGTACCACAGAAGGGCAGCCCGTCTACGATAATCAGCATTTCCCGTTTGACAGGGGCGGACCGATTGAGATCGCCTCAACAGATGACCTGGTGTGTATGCACGGGGGCGGGGAGAAGTGCGTTGACGGATCGGCAAATCCGATCCGGAATGCGGCTACCCCACCTGAGTGTGAACCGATCCGCTCGAGGAGACTATGGACAATCCGCAAGCCGCCAACACCCCCGATCGTACCGATCAGCTCAAGGAATTAACGTTGAAGAAAATATTTTTGCTGATAGGGAAGGGTGGGTATTTCTGATATTGACAGTGATGATGCCGATTCGACCACCCATTTGTATGGCAGATCGATCCGGAATACGTGTTGTGGTCAAACGCACCTGGAACACCCGTTCCACTTGGAGGATCTCAAAGGAACAATTGGGATCAGTTTATCCGATCTTGATTATGGCGATCTGACTAAGAAGTCCGAACGAAATCGACCGAATCAGAATTGTTATGGTGCGACACGTACTTACGAAGTGGGAAAACAAGATTTGCAATAGTGCAGATCGGGTGACACCGATCGGCAATATCGATCTGATACAGATCGGCAATATCGACCGGTGTGAATTTGTGATGTTTATTGTGATTACTACTACGGGTGTGTGGAGAACTGTGATGAAATAGTGATATTTCGATGATGACAAAGTGGCTTAAGGATGTGGATAATTTTTTTGGTGGAAAAGATAACGACTCTTTCGATGTGGATATAGTTGGATGTGGTAAGGGTGGACCGTGACTAATGTGGATAAAGGCTATGACAAATAGGACGATCGAATGATCTGAAATGGAGTCTATTATTAATAAATAGGAACGACGATAATCCGATCGGCTCTTTCGATCTGCCCCGGAGACCAAGGGTCGGCAGCAGCCATACCTGAAGGAGGGAGAGGCACGTCAACCTTCAATGCCTCCAAAGAAGAATGACGATATATACCAGAAGTGCCGGGCAGAAGAGCTGGTTGGGGATCCTCGACAGACGGTTTCGACGATTCGTTAGCGCTAGCGCCCTCCGGGTGCACCACTTGGTCTGCTCCTGACGTCGGCTCTTCAACTGCGGCAGCAGATCGACGACGCTGGGTGGATCGGGATTAAAATAAAGCGAGAAGTAGCTCATCTGAACCCACCGATCCACCCTCCGAATCTGCTCCAGGCGAGGCCAATGCAGACTTGGACCGAACAGTGTGGCGGGTTGAGGGCGCGCGATTTTTTGAAGCCTTCCTCTCCATTAACTGAATCCACTGCCGCACTGGGAAGCTGCGCACGTGTCTTGGATAGAAATTGCACCGCTTCCATCTTCTTTTCGCGCTCCAGGTCGAACGCTAGGTCCCGCGCCCTCGCGCCTCTCGATACACCCTTACGCTTCTTGTTGTGTACGCAAACTTTGGGGTGCGGAATTTCATCCAATGAACGGCTAGAATTTCCGCCCGAATTTTGTTGGGAAATCGCACCACCTGAATGCGCCTGTGGGTCCGCGAGGGCGCTCAATGTTACTCCACGAGGAATGCGATCGGCGACCAGAGACTTGGATAGGCACGTATCCAACTCATCACAACACCCGCAGACGATTCCACAGAGTCGATTCAACTCTTGGGTCCAAATACAGAGCTGATCTTTGGAGACACTAATTCTTCCGGAATAGTCGTCGATCGTGAGCTTTAGCTCAGCGATCTGCCGATCCATTTCGAGTCGTTGGGAGTATATGACCGTCCGATCACCCTGATGCTCTGAGCATTGTCGATCGACCACTGCGTGCAGCTCCTGAAGACGGGATCGGTTGATCTCGAGACGACTCAAGTCGTGATGAGTGCCTATCAGCCCTTCCAACATCGTTTGGAGCAGATCGAAGTGGCTGTACACCTGCCGAACGGTATCGACAAGTGTCTGCACAGTCGGGAAGACATCGATCACCAGTGGATCTACATATAGAAGGAAGTGAGGATCGATCTAACATGGAGTTATCAGTGGAATGGCGCACCTGACCTGTTCTGTTCCGGAACCAAGGCCTTGAGACGTATATTCTCGGCCATCAAGTCTGAACGATCCGCTTGTATAGCGTCGATAAGCTTGGAAAGTTGTTTGGAATCTCGGCGCATTTTATGAAACGCGATGTCGGTCACGGTTTGCTTTTCGAGCGCAACTCTCAACTCCTCCCGGAGCGCATCAATGGTTTGTTGAGACCGATCGACCTCGACTCGGGACTCATCTTGTTCTGCGACGATCTGAGTGTCACCCGAGTCGTACGAATGGTTCGATCGGTCAGTAGTTGAAGATGCGGGGAGTGCGAGAGCCGATCGACTATGAAGATAAATGTTAGTGGAAAATGTGGCGGTCGGAAGTTAACTGGACTTACCTGGTACACTGGATTCGGAAGATTGCATGGAATCGGAGACTGTTTGTGAGATCGGGTCGCTAACGTCTTGCGGCTGTGACCAGACTCAGGGGCGGCTGTGGTGAAGTGCAAGTGAAAATTGTTGACCAGTTTGTACCAGTGCACCAGTTCTCAAGGCAGATCGATCTGGTTGGCTGAAATGACGGAGTATTTTGGACCAATCGTGTGCTTGGAGTGTTATGTACGCGCATTTAAGGTAAGACACACGGTTTACATATAGTTTACATATTGGATTTTTATTGGCTAAATAATATAGTGTTCGTATTACAATGGGTTGCATAAGTCGCCAATGGCTCCGATCTGAGTTATTGGGAGCGGGAGGCTGACAGAGTCCCCTCACGCTTATAAGCCCGGTCAGGACAGAGCTCCACCGGAAGCCCCACGCAAAGAGCACTCGTTACGTTCACTCACCACTCAAGTTCGGCTCCGCTCAAGGGAGGCGGGTTATTTTTTGGCTGGGTTACTCATCGCGATCGCGATCAAGTCCCAGGAATTGGCTGGATTACTCATCGCAATCTACGGTCAGGTGCCAGAAACATTTATTGGCTGGATTACTCATTGCTCTGCAATCAAGTACCAGGATTTACTATTGGCTGGATTACTCACTGCCTCGAGCGGTCAAGTGCCAGATTTAACCGCATTCGGAGTGAAGATTTACGCTTCGTTTGCAGATCGGCTAGTTCGTATTATCTTTCGTTGGAATTTTGGATCAGTACCCCAGAAGTGGTACATCCATATCGATCTTCTCTAAAGTCTCCACCAAGCAGCGGTCCACCAAGTGTGTAACCAGCCCATTCCATCGGGTACACAAGGTGAGATGGATACGCAAAAAATCGGACCAGACGTCCTATGCTGATGCTCGGTTGTCTGATAGCAGCGGACGATCAGATCGGATCGTAGGCGAAGGTTCGTTGGGTAACCCCCCGTCAGTTGGAAGTCTGGGCACGATGGTGGTCAGGTTCTCGACACTACGGTGTTCGATTTTGAACTTGACTCCACCACAATGCCTTGTATGAAGGCGTTAGTTTATACTAACTAGTAAACCAGGGGAAATCTTGGCCCCGAGTAAGAGAGCGATCTCTTACTAAGCCCTTTTTTAAGGGCGTATCGGCTAAGTAGCGGCGTATTGCCGCTTTAGTAAAGTCTTTCTCTGTGCGCTAGCCGCACCGTGAGTGTACGCACCTGCTACATCTGCTGCAGCGCGGCTATTCACAACAGCAAGTCGGCGTCGTCACCTAGTAGAAGGAAATAGTAATAATATCAGCTTCTTCTTACTCGTCAGCGATGATGACGAGAGACGACCAACAACGGTATCAAAGGATGACAACAACGAAGAACATCAACAACTGTTGTATACCCACGGAACCCCTGTATGGAGTAACACCAAGTGAAGAAAGACAGCTGTGGCGCCATAGGGCGGCGCCACCCATCATGGTACGAATCCTCCTCCTCAACAGCAACTACTACTGTTGCTCATCATTAGCTGCTCCGTCCTCGCCATCAGGACATCAGGACTCATCAATAATAATAGAGAAATTTCACAGAATACCCCCCTTATGAGCGGAATTTCACAGAATACGCCCCAAATGTTTTTATTCACAGAATCCCCCTGTGCACGTACGCTTGACAAACTTATGACCTATCAAGTGCAGTTATTTTGAGTTTAAAAAATACCCCTCTAAAAATCTTATCAATATCGCGGTCCAAAAAATGGCTCTACGCTCGCAGCGGAGAAAGCGACAGCTTCAGCTTCAAGTCCAGCCTTAACTCTCTATCGTTATATTACGAAGCAAGTCCCACGCATTGTAACGCTCTATGACGTTCCAATGGAGCCTGCAGAGTCTCGTCTGGATGTCCAGGTTCTATTTCGTCAACACGCGGATGTGAAGGACCCCCTTGTGATTGATATGCTCATTGCAAAGGCACATATGGAGCTCGAGGAAACGATAATGCAATGGAAGCAAAAAGTGCATCTCATGAAGTTGCTTGAGCGCAGCCAGTCGTTACGCACGCCGGCGCCTCTTTTGGATTCCGTAGAACAATCCCTCGACAAGTTTTTTTCCGGCATTGACGACGACGAAGACGAACTGTAAGCGCACAGGACAGATAGAAAGGGTTGTGACTTGTTTTTCGCGTCTATAAATTTTATCACATTGAGATCCCACACGATACCTTCTACTCCTTAGATCAAGTGTAGTAACACATTATGACAGGACGTTGACTTTTTACCGCCGCACTTGCCGAGAACCCCATGCTTTAAATCGCTTGAAGCATTCTTGTAGCTCTTGTTTTGTTTATGCCAATGAACTCGTCAAATACATTCATATATAGTCTCTCGTACAGGAAAGGATATAATGAAGGGGGCTTGTCAATTTACCCGAGGGGCATTCTGTGAATAAAAACATTTGGGGGGTATTCTCTGAAATTCCGCTCAGAAGGGGGGTATTCTGTGAAATTTCTCATAATAATAATAGCACCAATGCTTTTTTAACCCTACAACCCTAGAATCTATTATATAAGACATGCATGCTCCACCAACCACTCCTTTTACAGGTGTAGCGCGCGGTGAATGTAAGACGGAGTAGCCAGTTTCTGTCAGTTACTGTCAGTATCTACCAGTATCTACCAGTATTCCCAGTATGCGAAGCTCTTTCCCCCCAACTCCAGTATTCAACCAGTATGCCAGTATTACTGCCAGTATACGGGTTATACTTACTGGATGGAGTAACAGTAGTCAATATACTGTCGAACTCTACCAGTACCGAACACTAGTTTAATCGGATGGTTTCATTAAGAGGTGGGGTTTAGAGTCATAATTATTAGAAGGGTCGCCCTACCCGCACCCCCCTTCACCCTAAGGGCACCCCCCACGTGACTTTCGACTAATAGAATTAGCTCCTAAAGATTAGCTCCCACACAAAGACGCCGGCTTCTGTACATACTGTCCTTTCTTTGTGTGGTCGTTGTGCAACGACACCAAAACCGAGCTCTTGAATAACGGTAGCTACGGTACGCGACGATGCATGCACTAATATACTTAAGTGACCAGGATCACTGGAAGATTTATTTTTTAATTTTCCGCTTAATCCCGCACCGCATTTCTATATCTTGTGGCCGTCGTGACGGGCATATTTTCTGACCTGAGCTTTTCATTCGAGCTGAAAGCTAGCCATCCGATCTAATACGCAGGAAACTTTACACGCGACGAATACTTTGTCAACGGCACGGGGAAGGGTATCTACACCTTCAAATTTAACACGACCACCGATCTCTAACTTCGTGGGGGATGACGATTGTTGGAGTCAATCCCATCTACATCAGGGCACGAAAAAGAAGTTTAGCAATGGTGCCAGGGCAATCTATGCAGTGAATTCAGTCGCCGATCATGTCTCTGTGGACCCTACCATAACCACCGGATACATTTCTGCTCTCAACCTCGAAGAATACGATGCCCTCGAAATGCTAAACATGGTTGAAACGTATGGTGGATATCCCACTCACATTTCCTTGAGCCCTGACGAGGACTTTGCTGTCGTCTCCAACGCTGGTAGTGTCGCGATGCGGTCGTCTTGGCAACAAGACGTTTCTTCATGAGTTCCCGGTAGGTAGCCATGTTGTCGCTGGCCGACAAGAAGCCGGTCACATTCACAGCACAACATGGATACCTGACTCGAAACATGCCGTTGCGGCCAATTTGGGAAGCAATGAGTTGCTGCAATACGAGCTCGAGCAGAAGCTACAGACGCTCAAGGGCCTGCGGACCGTCAAACGCCCTCCTGGATGGGGACCGCGCCACATGGTGGTCTATCACAACGGAAACTACACATATGTTCTAGATGAGCTTTCCAACACTGTTGGTGTGTACAATATTGATAAGAAGTCTGCTTTGCTAGTGCCCAATGCCCTGCAAAATATCCCGCCACTTCCGAGTCATTTCAAGAAGTATAGTGCTAGTGCTGACATCCACTTGTCCAACGAAGGAAAGTTCCTATACACATCAAACCGAGGTCACAATTCTAATGCGATATTTAAGATTAAAAAGGCCGATGCTACTCTTACGTCAATTGGATGGGAGAGCTCCCATGATAAAAATCCGCTTGGCTTCGTCTTTTACGGTAACTGGCTGGTCGTGGCTAACCAACACTCGAAGGACATGCATGTGTTCAAGTAGAAATCAGGAAATGCATGAAAGGTCCTTGTGTCGGGACTATCTTTAGGAGCTAATTCTATTGGTCGAAAGTAACGTGGGGGGTGCCCCTAGGGTGGAGGGGGGTGCGGGTAGGGCGAACCTAATTAGAAACCTTAAATCGGGACGGGCTAAACGGCAGCAAGTGAAAGACTAATTAGCAGCAAGTGAGGCAGCGACTAGGGAAAACAAAAAAAGTACCAGAAAGGATATACTTTTTACCTTTTTGGGGTTTTCATGCGGGGATCAAGGCATTTAAAGTTGGAAATATTCGTACAAGACCAAAAAAGGTATACTCAATGCTTGTGTATTTGTGTCAGACTATAATTTAGTTATAGTCAAATATATTATTTTTGCATTTTCTTTTCTTTTTTTTGCGACGAGACGTTTTCTCTGACCGTTGATTCTTGGCGCTACGCATCCTCGCACATACAGTGTGCTAATTACCTGACTAATTAACATCACATTAACACGCAAGGCAGTGGTTGTGACGACTGCTGGATTTGTTGTGGAGATTATTGATTATTTGACTGATTCACGTGAAAGGACGTTTGACTAAGTACAAGGTTACGTTTGGAGTGGACGCAGGGCATACTAAGTTGAAGTTTACGCATTAAGTTGTAGATTATCGATTTACTTAGCGTGGTAAAGCACGTCGGAGATCAACACATCAGCATATAATCAACATAGTTTTCATAGATCCTCGTCTGTCGTCGTAATTCTAATATACCAAGAATAACCAACTTGTCAACAATTGCAGCATTCAACGGAACTTACGAGGCAAGGAAGAGTACGAGACTAGGATTAGAGTACGATTAAGACTTTAACGATCAAAGGTTAGATATATGCAACTCTGTTCAAGTCAATCCAGCTAACATCTATTAACAACCCATCTGAAATATTGACAACTCACCTGGGAAACGACCGCACATAAAAGTCCCACAAAGGTCAATGTATATCCTTTTGGTCCTTTTTTGTTTTTTCATAGTCGCTGCCTCACTTGCTGCTGGTTAGTCTTTCACTTGCTGCCGTTTAGCCCGTCCCCCTTAAATCGCAGTAAGATTTGATGTACGGGAGTTATTTTACTAAGTTAACGTTTGTCTATGAACTTGCATGAGGTTTGTCGCCGCTAGCTTTGTACTCTGCTGCACATGACTCACACAATACCTCGACAATGTGTCGCTTTCATCTCTACACAATAGGACTACCGACGCCCTTCAACGGTTAAGGAATTCGTGGCCGAAGTGGGAGTTGACCCCGCGTCCGGACTCTCTCGAGACGACGCGATGACGCGCCGCGCACGATACGGCGCCAACCGTGTGACGCCGCCCGTCAACTGTCCGTCCTGGATCTGCTGTCTACTTCCATGCCTTCTTCGCACGGCTTCCATGCAGGCATATCAGCATGCCCTTCCCCGGGAGGCGTCGGTCCGTCGCCGAGGAGCTGAGTCCGTCACTCGATGTATTCGCATGGACGCGATGAGTCTCGTCTACGGCGATGTGGTTGAGCTCAAAGCTGGCGACGTAGCAGGCGCGGATCTGCGCGTGGTTGAATGTTCCGCCGACTGTATCGTTGACCAGACGTCGCTTCTGGGCAATGACGCGAGTGATCAGGAAGTACATGAAAAGCACATCACGACGAACAGTCCACCGCTGCATGGCCAATACAATCCACTGCATTGCGACAACATTATCCTGATGACGACAACCGTCGTGCAAGGCACGGCTGTCGCTGTCGTGGTGGCTACAGGTGATCACACGCTATGGGGACGCACGATTCAAGAACATAAGTGGCCACCGCCTTCACTTGCTCTTTTACGAAAGAAGAAGGGTGACGAGGAAGAACAAAATAGTTTAATCGTTTAAACGTTCAAGTGCACAAGTTGCGGGGCACTTCCTTCCCATCAGTCTTTCCTTAGCCAAGTTCAAAATGATGCATCTTGTCCTTCCTCAACCAGCGGTTTAGCGTCGCCTTCCTCTGGTGGCAGGAGCAGCAGCTCCACCGGCAGGCGCAGCACCACCATCCCCACCCATTAGACTCATGACGACAATAGGAAGTATGATGTACCACTGCAGTACGCAAATGTAATGATAGTGTGAGAAACATGGCACGAGACAAAACCCAGTCGTACGTACGTATTTGCGCAAAAAGGATTGGTTTTCCTTTTCGGACTCGTCGATGCCCTCTTCGCTCTTGATGGGCGTGACCCCTTGAGGAGCACGGTCGTGCTTCACAACAATATTCTTGGGCGGTCTGTCGTATTCAGCACGAGATGAGCGCAACGAGTTACAGCAGACGAAATGCGACAAGCACTTACGAAGGTCCGGTCTGTGCAGTCAAGACCGTGCCGACCGGGTCGAATCTCGCATCTTCCAGACTCTGGATCTGATAGGTACTACATGAGTCAGGATCCACGTAGGGTGTAAGATACTCAAGAGCCACAAGTTTGCCGCTGTCCGACAAGTGGAAAGCCATGTCCTCGCGCAAGCGTCGGGCGACTAGCATGCATATAGGGACGGACGTCAACACGAAGGGCGCGCTCGCGTCACTCGGGTCTCCCTTCGCGCGAACTGTGTAGTACCCGCCCTGACGTAATAACGTCTCGAGCTGCTCCACTTCGTCGCCGCGAAGCATCGATACCCCTGAGAACGAGACCATAGGATTTGGGAAGGACGAATTTGCCACAATTTCCACGACTGCGTGAGGCGTAAAAGGCGCATGTGCGGTCAGTTGATGCTCGAGTTCAAATATCAAGTGCAGCTCATGGCCCCCGAGGACTGCATTCACGCGCTCGTCTACAAAACTATCACTGACTTCCTCGTTGAGTCTATGACGACGGAGACACAGTCAACGTCAGAAAGCAAATGAATGGTATCATTCGTTGAACGGACGTACTTGACGTTTTCCAACTCGTGAGGGGTAGCGAGGGTAAATGCCGACGCGGCAAGCACAGGCAATAATTGCTTTGCTTTCATTTAAAAATGATATGCCCGAATCGGACTTAGTTTTAACTAATTTGCCTTAGAGATAAAAATAGATAGAGGTATAATGTTTCACAACTATAAAATGATAAAGGAACAGCGCGATTGGAATGCCAAGGTGAGATAGTTTTATTCTCTAGTCGGGAAGATCAAATGTAGATGCCTTTCGAAATGCCGAGGAGACCGCCGATGCAGTCACTGCATCGAATCTCTTGGCTCTCGTTGATTCATTTTTCACGTCTTTTTGTAGACTTGTAACAGTTAAAGTGGAAAAATTATACGTTGGATTCCAGGACGCAATACGTTGGCGATCAGTTGATATCATCCAAACGTGTGGTGCAATTGATTCAAAGGCATCCAGACCATTCGGAGGGATTCCTGAGTATTCCAACACGCGATTCGAACGGCGTTAGGGACACTTTTTCTTAAGCGTGAGACTTGTCCAAAGTGGAGCAACGACTAGAGCAATACTGGATTTAGATTCAGCAGAACCGCGTATCCTTGAAAGACTTAGTTCGTGATCAAGTGGAAGGTACGGAATGATGATCACTCAAGTTGCGTTGATTCTTTCTGTTACTCTCCTCTGGCAGCACTTGTCAGCAACGTTATGTCGACGCGTCTGGTGGTACACATAAGTATCGGTTTTGAAGGGGTATATAATAGTAGCGACGTAGAGGGTTCCTGTACACAGACTTTTTTGACAATTCAATCATGCACTTTCCTGAGGGCAGCGCCCAAGCTACGGACACGGCTGTAGACGAGGAGACAAAGTCCATTGTGCGCAAGTTAAACTTCAGTAGTGTAGCGATGGGAAGTACCGAGCCAGACCAGGAACATGAAGCACAGCAGGAGAAGGAAGCGCATGAGACCGAGCAGATTACCAACCAAGTGCAAATTGCCATTCGCTTGCGGCCCCTGGAACGGTGTTTGAGTTCGGAACCCGAATGTTTTCGTGTACTTTCGGATGTAACGCTATTGTCGCAGCCGCCAAAGACGTCACAGTCCTATCGCTCGACTGGAACTGCCACGAGCTTCAACTTCTCGCGTATCTTTAGACCAGAGACACAACAGACGGAGCTCTTCGAGGCCACGACAAGGCCCGTACTTGATGCCGCGTTTCGTGGAAAAAACGGACTCGTGTTTGCCTACGGAGTCACGAACTCTGGCAAGACCTACACAATTAGCGGGACGACCGAAGCGCCTGGGATTCTACCGCAATCATTGGAATACGTCATGAATGCATTGCCCAGACAGAAAGATCTCGACGCCCAACCGGTGACAAGAGTGACGGCAACGTACCTGGAGATTTATAATGAAAACGTCTACGATTTGCTGTCCCCTGCACTTCGAAAGAGGAGAGCGCTGCGCGTACAAGACTGCGACGGAAAGATTCAGGTGCGAGGGGCACACGAAACGCCGATAAAGACATTGCAAGAGGGGCTGGATCTGCTGGAAATTGGCCGGCGACACAAGCAGGTGGCTGAGACCAATTGCAACTCGGACTCAAGTCGCAGTCACTGCGTCTTCACGTTGCATTTTTACAAGCAGGAATCACGGTTTGCTTCGGACATGCATAGCAAAGTATCGATCGTAGACTTGGCGGGGTCCGAGCGTGGTTCCAAGAGTGGCGCTACTGGTATTCGCATGCAGGAGGCAAGCAAGATTAATGGATCGCTGATGAATCTTATGCGCTGTATTGAAATCTTGCGGTGGAACCAGCAACACCCGCAAAATTTACAGAAGATGGTCCCGTTTCGGGAATCCAAACTAGCCCGACTTCTCAAGGAAAATTTGGTTGGAGATGACCATGGTCCTCTCGTGATGATCATAGCAGTGAATCCATCAAGTCACGAGTTTGACGAGACTTTGCGCACACTAAAGTACAGTGCCGTTGCGCGTGAGCTAGTAAGAGCCCGCTCGTCCATTCCGAGAAAGGCTACCACGACGGCAATGTTCTACGATCTCGATGGTAGATTGAAGAAGCGAAGGCGGCTGTCAGCTGAAGAATCTGAGGCACAAATTACAAATCCTGCTGGATCGAGTACAGAAACAAATGTTGCGTCATCTCAGACCATCGAGAAAACCAAGGAACAAAGTGGTGGTTCGTCTCGTAGCTCCACTGCAACCATTGCGCAAAAAACAGAGACAGCAGAGAAAGGAACATCTCCAATTGAATCGCTGAAGGCCGATGCCGAAAGAGACTTGCACTTGGTGCGTTGTTGCATATCATTCTGTTTCTTTTTGACGATCACGTGTTTGACTCATCGTGTTTTCGTAGGCCAAACTGGAGAAAGAGAATGAAGAGCTTCGAGTACAGGTCCGGGCGAAAAAAATGAAGATGGAGGTCCGCATTCGTGCCGAAGTCGTTAAAGAAGTGCGCGAGCAGTGGCAGCAGATTCGGGCACAATATCACAGTGGCGAGAGCCGAAACCGTGAGGATCTGCCTTCTGCGCGAAAGAAACGGGAGCGCCAACACGCCGAGGAATGCGAAAGACTTCGCGCTCACGTGCAGGATCTGCGCGACAGGTTGCGAGAATGTGAAGACGAGATACAGCGCATTCACAAGCGCTACCAGGCAGAAATTGACAAATTACAACAACCAAAACTTTCACCGGCCCTAGTGGAGAGCGATTGAACAAGGCATGTCTAGTAATATTAAAGTGTTAATACGATCCAGAGCAAAATTGCATTTCAGGCTTGTTAAACGTCATCATCAGTCTTGTCTTCCAAAATGGTGCAAAGCAGCATCGATCGATACAGAAATCGCAACTCTTTGCGGTTCTTGTCATTGATCTTGTTTTTCCTCCTGCTTAGGATCACTACGTGACGCGAGATGGTATAAATTGATCATCGGTGGCAAATGCAACCATATCTATACTAGCGATACTTGGCAACGTAGTCGTCAATCAGCCAATCCGGACGAAATCCTACCTGCTCCAAAGATGTAAGTTTTAAGCTCCCTAATCCGAGATGCACGCAGTAGTTGCGTCTAGACAGTTGAGCTCTGGATAATCGCGCACGGCATCGCGACTTGGAATCTTTTTCGTTCTGACCCCTATCTGCACCTGCTCCGGCGAGCAACTGGTTGGTGCTCACGAGAGTAAGCAAGAAACAGCAATAAAGCGTCTTATAAAACCAACTTCTCCTTCTGTGCAGGATTTTTTTCGAGTCCATGACCAGCTGTACTGTTCGCGCTGGAAATCTCGCATACTTTGTTGATGACTTCATTCGATCATTCGATTTGCGTCCTCTACGCATTTTCACTCGGGAGCGCCACGCGCAGGCAACATTTTGCATAGCTGTAGGCTTGGAGAGAAATACCATCTGCTTCTGCACAAGCTGAGACGGATGCCATGCAATTGAATGATTCGAAAGAAGTTGAAGAGCATCATGATAACGATGCTGCAGCGACGACAGGGCAGCGTGAAAGGTTACAGTAGGTAGGCTCCTCCGTTCCTGAAAGCTGATGGATAAGGCCAAGGTGAACGACGCCAACCCATAACGTGAAACGAAAGTAACAAACCGGTCAGGAAAATAGGTGAAAATGAAGAGATCACTTGTGTTGCTTTTGCTCTGAGTGCTTGGAAATTGCGTGGTCGTTGACGACACGTTGCATCGTGTGATACTGCTACACTGAGGCACCTTTTGCCACTCGTTTTGACGAGTTCGAGGCCACCGCCAACATTGAATTGGGGCTGACGTTTTCTTGGAGCAAACGAGACTTCAGAGTAGCAAAATGCAGCCCATAGATGGCGTGAGTGTACGGCAGCTGTCGCTGCAGAACGAACACGAAGACTGCGACAATGCATACCCATCCACTAGTGTATGGAACAAGGAGGTCGAGCACCACGTAACTTTCACCCCACGTGCGCTGCAATAATTCGCGACCAATGTGTCGTCTACGAATTCATAAGCTGAAGTACGCGCTGCAAAGTGCACCCGAGCACTAGAGGCACAAGATACTTGTACGACTCGCTCGAGAGCGTGCAAGTCTTTTGAACTCTTGCACGCGTCGTCCAATTAAGAAATACGGCGGTGTGTCAAGTGCAGCATCAGAGCACAAAAATGACGAAAATTGGTGTGTTCAATTTGCATTTGTGATCGACTAGAATTTAGGTCAATCAAAGAGAGGATTCACGTTTACAGTTTCTTATAGTACCTATAGCCTCACAGTCGAGCCTGTGTACACTTACCTAAGAAATGTCACACCAGTCGTCAGCGTGCAGCCTGCGGATCCCATGGATTGTCTCGCCATGTTGCTTGGAAAGAACTACTGTAGATGAGGAGATAAATGAAGTGTAGGATAGGTTTTCCTGCCTATTGGAATTACTTGCGACTTCTTCCCTCTGCTGTGCATTGTTGCTTACTCGCGAAGACGTATCTTCCCTTCGTCTCTGTCACCAGTGTGCTCTCCATGTCGACTGTCAGCAGGATTATAAGACTCTTGAGCTTTATTATCATAAAGGAGCAGGCGGACGCTCGTTTTCACGGAATCGTTGCCGCTCATACTGTGGATTGCTGTGAAAATCGCCACGCCCACTATGAGTCGGGGAGTTTCGATGCCACGAGCGCGATCTTGATCGTAGTTTCCCCCTGCCACCATTCGACCGCTGGTCGTTCGAAAAACGTGGACCCCTCACGTGATCGCGAGGAAAATGATCCGGCCTCGGTCTTGCGTCACCATTGTAAACTTCCTGGTGCCACCGCTCGGAACGAAAATTGGCGTGGCCATACCCGTTTCTGCTCTCACCCTCACTCCCAGACCGCATTGGATATATCGGTCGTCTTGCGCCATTGACTCGATCCCCTCTCGGCATCTCTCGATCGTCGTTTCCTCCTGGTTCGTACCTGCTTCCATTCGATGAAAACTGCTGCGGGTTTCTGGAATATGTTCGAGCTCGCTTCCGTGCTGGCGCGTCGGCGTCGCGGTTAAAAGAATTGTTGGAGTTCTTCATACCACGTTTTTCAGTCCATTCGCGGTCGTCGGCTTCAAATGGCTGGGAATCGTATTTTTCATATCGATTTTGACCGCGACTCCATCCGCGAGTACTAGCATCGTCTTGTCGACCATGACATGGCCTGAATCCAGAGCGAGACCGAGATCGAGAGCGCCCAGGTGGACACGGCCGTCTACTTGGACCATCGTACGAGTCATATCTTCGTTCATCCCTCGTCCGTGCTGGTACAAGTGGCTTTGCATTCCACCGAGACGTCGCCAATTGATCATCATTCTTCATTGACGACTGGCGATCTTGCCGCCAAGGTGATTTCTTACGCGCACTACCGGTTTGCAGCGAAAACGGGGAATGTCCTGGCGCAGTGCGTTCGCTAGAGTGGGAACGCCGGGGCAGACGCGGATTCCTCGGTTCCGCAGCGGGAGACAAGCTACATGTTACAACCACACCAGCTTTAAGGGTCTTTTTAAGTTCCAACGGATGCCCAAAATCATCACGAAACGTATGTGACGCTTTCTCGGCATCCTCGCGGTTGTAATAGTGCAGGTAAACACAACCTGATTGATTTCGCATGAGTTTTTGCCAGTTTTCACGACGAATGTCGCAACGGGGAATGGATTTGTTGAGCGTGTACCGCTTACTCAATGAAGAGGCGAACTCTTCACGATCCCGATCTTGATTGAAGCGGATTCCTGTTGACTTTCGCTCAAAACACGCATTTCGAACGATCAAAGTAATCCAACCTCGTAGTTTTTGCGGTACAAATGCAGTACCGTACATTTTCCGTTGATAAAACTCTCTGTCCTCCGGCCGTTTAAACCTTAACTCTTCGTAACAACTGAGATGCCGCGTAGCGCAGTCCTTTGTATCAGACCCTTTGAGGTCTCCTATTGCTAACCCTTTTGCTTTTGGCGGTAGGAGTGACACGCCAAAGAAAGCACCCGCGTATGAAGCTCGATTCGTGGCCATTTCACGTTTTGTCACGCAACTAAGACGAGGAATCAAATCAGAAAACACTTTCCCTTCGACTCCAAAGACTTCATATCCCATCGTTACTCCATTGGTGCATCGAGAGCCAAGATTTTGAGCTGCCAATTCTGCTGCTGCCATAAAAATAGAGTTGCGCTTCCTTGATAGACGCATTAATGCTTGATCTTGCGTCGAAGTTAAAGTCGACTTAATTGAGACCGGTTGTTTTGATCGCTTCGTGGATGGGCGAATCGACTTCACCTCCGACGACGACTTGGGGCTCAGTACACAAGGGCCCTTCGCTGGAAGGGTGACAGGTACGGGTGGGACAATTGAGTGGGTATCAGATTTGGCTTGCGTCTCACCAGTTGTTTTTTGGCTCGTTTGAGCAGCCGCTGCTCCGTGATTACTCCCGAGCGATCGCTTGGGTATCACAAAAGACCCAACGCTTGAAAGAGCAGCTGATTCTCCCTCAAGTCGTTGGTTGGAAGTGGACATCGGCTCGGACACTTGATCTTTTCTTTCTTCCGCGATGCAATTCGTTTTGACTGACTTATTCGGGCTTGGCGGGGTCGGAGATGACTGAAGCACTTGCTTTTCCGTGCGTTCTTTATCTACTGGCTCTTGCACACCTTCTAAAGCCATACCGGAAGATGTTTTCGATTCTTCTTTCGGTTCTGGTTTCAAATGAACAAGTGGTTCGCTGCTTGGGGTCGTCGTATACGAAGCTCCTTGTTTATCAGGTTTCGCGGAACTTGCACTCCCACTGCTAGCGACCTGCGCTATCCCATCGGCGTCACCGCTACAGTCTTTTATAGATGCGCCTTTGAGTTCCACGTCATCTACCGGCTGAGCACTTGTTTGTTTGATGGTGGATTCTTTTTCATCCTGCATTGTCAATTTACTTTGGTCGGACTGTGTTAGCAACTCGTCCGTTTCGTCACCATGACTCAATGAAGAAACTGGACGGGTCTCTGCCACGGAAGTGGACTCGATTTTCGATCCTTGTTCCTCTTGTTGCTTCGCTTTTGTAGAAACAGTGCCACTTGAGGCGACAGTAGACTCCACGGATCCCTCCATCGTTGTCGAATGTCCAGTCTTGTGCAATTTGCGCTTCGCTGCAGCGTTCTGTGCAAGATTTTTTCGAGCGCTTGCTGAAAGGGAGGATTGCCGGTGCTGGTCACTCTTCTTGCCCTTCTTTCCTTCCTCCCGCGGCACCATCTTTGCCGCTTTGACGAGCCCTTTGTGGCGCGCGAAGCTACCTGACTCGTCCGACTTTTTCAGTCGTCGATCGCGCTTCTTGGGTGCATCGCCACCACCTCGTGACGGCGCTTCGTCACTGCCCTTCTCGTCCGGCTGACGTACCCGTTTCATGCCGCGTTTCCGGTCCGCCCCTTCTTTCTCGGGCTTCTTCTTCCGCACCAGTTTCTGGACCGCTACGACGTTGGCCTCCTGGGGTGACGAATCGGACGATTCATCGTCATCCAGATCCCCATGCAGACGCTTAAGCCACAAGACCTTCCTGTGCGCCGCAACGTCGAGCTCAGCCATTCCCAAAATTTCAATGCCAATTTCTATTTCTTAACCTTTACACTCTCTATAAGAGGCTAATTGTGCTTAATTCGACATTGGAATTTTAGGTGCGAGATGGAAGTCGATCTTAAGGAAACCAAGTCTCATGGTCTTTGCTCGTGACATGGTGCCGGCACACGCTGTGGCGCCCACGAGCACGAGATCCAGTAGACGTCCATTGCTATCACTACGGAAGGAACAGGTTCAACTGCGTGCACATTGTATCGAACATTGCCGTCCCAGTTCAAAAAGATGCGCGAGTTCTCGTGTCCATCCGTCTCGTCCCCTCTTCTTCTTGTTGATGTTCGCTGGCCGACGAGGGTATGCTGCGGCGATTTCTACTTGACTCATCTCTAGCCTCAATACGATGCTTGGCTTGCTCTCTTTGCGATCGGGCAGTGATTTTATCGTGTTAAGGCTTCTGGGGGTTGACAAGACAAGAAGCATGACGCTACGATTGCTACGCGAATAATTGCTGCATAAAATAATATGCTTGAGACTATGATGCTATTCGGCATGGTGAGCAGCTCGCCTGCTACAAGCACTGCAAATGATCATCCCCAAGCGTATGTTCTGACTGCGGTTCATGGTGTAAGTCCCCATTAACACGCAATGTGTACACCATATCTGGATCTCCAAACTGCTAAAATACGAGGGTCAGCCATGCGCGCTGTAGACCACTGAAATGCTTGCTCATTGTCGGACCCTTTGTCTTGCATGTTTACTTGAAGGCCGCGGACTCGTTGATGCCGTTTGTGCTTGAGAAACAAGGACCAGCCCTAAATTGACTGATAAAACCCTAAATCCACTGATAAAACCCAAAATCCACCGATGAAACCCTAAGTCCGCTGATAAAACCCTAAATCCACTGATAAAACCCTAAATCCACTAATCA
>CM047586.1:12014553-12024808 GCA_026184515.1 Peronosclerospora sorghi | reverse complement strand
TGATTAGTGGATTTAGGGTTTTATCAGTGGATTTAGGGTTTTATCAGTTCATTTAGGGTTTTATCAGTGAATTTAGGGCTGGTCACAATAATATCGCTTCTTTTTTCTTATTCTCGACTGCACGTACAAAACAAATCGATTTGGATTGCCGCTGCTTGCTGTGATAGGACGAACAAGCAGAAATCAGTCTTTTTGTATCTTTTATTTTCCTCGAAGATGAAACTACGCCGACATTTATCTGGGTACTTGAAAATCTAGAAAATTTATATAATGGTACGTATGCACTCGATAATGTTTTTGCGTAACCACATGGTAACACTAATTCCAACAGATGTTGAGTTTCCAAAAATCTTAATCACCGATGCAGATCAGGCCCTTGAAAACACCATCGAGACTTGTCTTCCGGCATGTCAACATCTTTTTTGCCAGTGGCATATTGACAATAATCTCCTGACGCACGTAAAAAATCATGTGAGCGATGTAGAACGCAGTATTGATGCCTTGAAATTATGGACGGCACTTTGTCGAGTCGAAAATGAAAAGAAAAAATGTTGAAAAAAAATGGAAAATCTTCAAGACAAAACTTGCTGACATCAAAATCATTGTTAGCTACATCTCAATCACCTGGATTTCAAGGAAAGATAAATGCGTCAGCGCATGGACGGATCGCTACCTTCACCCAGGAAATCAAACAACATCAGCTGATGGAGCGCACTCATAATTCAAAAGTTATCTGCAAACATCAACGGGGGATCTTCAGCGTGTTTTTGAACACATAACCAATATGATTGCCAATGAAGTTTCCGAACACCGTTAGGATATTGAGCACGACAAGATTAAAGCTCCGCACCACCTGAGTAAACTGGTTCTCTCAGAATTAATTGGAACAAATTGTATTTTCGCTCTGGGTCTCATTAATGATCAACGTAAACTTGCCCTAGCAAAATCACTCTCGGTATCACGCAGTCCTTTCGTTTTTCAGAAAACGTTTGGGCTGCCATGTGACCACGTTCTTCCATCTCTTCCGGATGGAGCAACTCTCGACATTTCAGACGTACATCTACATTGCCTCCTTTCTGCTGTAGTTCCAAAATACAAGCATTCCGCATCAAACATGTTATTTCACGATCAGCTGCGTGTCCTTGCCTAGAGTACGCTGGATAGGATACCGGAAAACAAGCAATTGCGTGAGCACGTATTACGGAGCTACTAGATGGCAAAAAACCTGCTCTTTCCGACCCATGACCTGTACGATCAAAAGGAAGATCTATTGGTGCGACAAACAAAGCAAAATCATCAACAAAACGAGACAGTTCGGCAGTTAAGATTGAAACGAAAAAACGGCGACATTGCAGTTTGTTCTCACAGACGGACATGCCTAAACTAAATTTCCTATAGATTCAATTTGGATACCAATTGATCATTTTCGTCGTGTTCGGCTTACGCTGCATCCCCAAACATCCAACTATCGTCTGCATGTGCAAATGCAACACCAATTCCAGAACGTCTTCCAAAATTTGTTGCCGCGATTTACGATGTACCCGTCGATGGCAGCTGCGGATATTGCGCGCTTGCTCGGGGCTTAAATCATGTTATCTCTGGAAAACAATTTGATTGGCAGCATGTCCGCTAAAATATTCTCCAAACTTTCAAAACGCGTCAAGAATTCTGGAGCAAAAATTTTCATGGCGGCGATATACAAGAGCGCCTCAATTGGTTTACGTCTGGTCAACAAGACCCTATCAACAAGTGGTTTGAGGCGCAAACAGCCGCTCATCTGGCTGCGAGTACATTTGGGAATCCCGTTATTCTCTTTGACGACGGCGATCCATGGGCTACAGCACGTACTTACCATTCCACACTGCAGATCTCGACAAACGTCCTATCTACATTGTGTTTAGCCGACAAATCAGTCATTCCAGTTTTCCAAACTGTCAGAATCTTGGATTCTCCCGCCAATTGCTCTGCTTCGGCACCAAAACGCGGACATGAAAGTGAAAACAGCCTGGATGCAGAAACTGGGCGGTCAAGTTGTTTCCTTTTGTAACAGGGTTACATTTGGTTACGTTGGTGTACGTAAGTACAAAACGGTTGAGGTCAAGTATTGACCGGTCCGAAAGGTTTGGACCTATTGGTTATTTTAACCAATCAGTACAGGAGCCCTTGGTGGAGGCATGGCAGCCTGCCACGTGTTGGTACACAGGTGGTGTACATTACATTTCGGCTAGGTACGAATTGAGTAAGTTCTACTTAGTATTACATATAGTTTACATTAGTTTAATTAATTTAGGCTAATTACATGATAAATAAAAATCAGTTTACAAAATACTCTAATACTGCTAGGCGCACGACCTCGACCGGTCGCGCGCAGTGAGTGTTGTAGTCAAAGGGAATACCTCCCTTATCTACCCCTTTCTAAGGGAAGCCTTGTAACAAGGCGTTAGCTTTACTATCAGTAAGCTAAGGGAACCTTGGCCCCGAGTAAGAGAGCGATCTCTTACTAAGCCTTGTATAAGGGCGTATCGGCTAGTAGCGGCGTATAGCCGCTTAAGGAAAGTCTCCCTCTGTGCGCTATCCGCACCGTGCGTATACGCACCTGCTACACCTTTAGTATATGCGAAGCGGGAGACATGGTAGTTAACATTACCGTAGATCCAAAAGATATTCAGTAGATATACATAATAGTATACCGGGTCACTTTGCGGCAACTGGTGGGCGGAGTTAGTGGATGCGCGATAATGGTGTAAGCAAACGCAAAAAAAAGTTTCCAGGTTTTTCAGCAACAACCGGTGTGGCAATGGGTTGGTGTAATCCAGTCGAGAAATGCCTTCGTTATTCTACGCTGTCAGTCAGAAAGCGATGCTCATCCTAGTGTCCACCTTTCGGGTGTGGAATGGAGCTCTCTCTCGGGATATTTCCCCCCTAGAGCCTTCAATCTTATCCAGTCGATCCATGATCGACACGAGCATCTGCATTATTCCCGACTCTTGACTTTTTGGCTCGGCCCTTGTTTTCTCGTCCAGGTCTCCGTGAAAATTTATTGGTCTTATACCTGTTTAATCTTGTGGGTATCAGTCATCTTGCGCGAGTCTTGCGCGTTTCCAGCTATATATAATAGCGTACTAAGCGATCAATTAATGAAAAACTAGACTCCCATAACGAAAAACAAACTTCACGTTTATTAATTAACATTATTGTTCGTCGTCACTCATATCGTCCAGGTGTACTGCTACACGCGCGTTCCAGACCCTGATAGTACTTGCGCACGTAATTCCACAACAAGACGAACGCAGAGAAGTGTAACAACAGTAATAGAACGAAAATCAACTTTATTAACTCCACGTTATATCCACTTGTCACTCCACTTCAATCAAAAAAACGAGACTGTAACTGTAACGGGGTTACATTTGGTTACGTTGGTGTACGTAAGTACACAACGGTTAAGGTCAAGTATTGACCAGTCCGAAAGGTTCGGACTTATTGGTTGTTTTAACCAATCAGGGCGGGAGCCCTTGGTGAAGGCGTGGCAGCCTGCCACGTGTTCGTACACAGGTGATGTACACTATATTTTGGCTAGGTACGAATTAAGTAAGTTCTACCTAGTATTGAATATAGTTTATACTAGTTTATTAAGTTACGCAAAATTTTATATTAAACAAAGAAATCAGTTTACAAATACACTGAATACTTCTAGGCGCACAACCCAGAACGGAGGCGCGCGCAGTGAGTGTTGTAGCAAAAGGGAGCACCTCCCGTAGCTACCCCCTTACTAAGGGAAGCCTTGAAATAAGGCGTTATTGTTTACTAACCGTAAACTCAGGGAATTTTGGCCCCGGGTGAGAGAGCAATCTCCCACTAAGCCCTTATATAAGGGATTATCGGCTAAGTAGCGGCGTATCGCCACTTAAGGAAAGTGTTCCTCTGTGCGCTAGCCGCACCGTGCCTGTACGCACCGGCTACATCGGGTAGCATTAGTAGTCAATCCAGCACATGGGTTGGTAGACGGCATCCTATGCAAATGATGAATCAACAGGATTGGGGTAAGCTAACCCCCGTCCAACAAGAAGCCTTTAAGAGGCTGTTATCCATATTGGGTGATGATGGTATGCACCTCCTAGTGGAGAAGTGTAACAGGGTTACATTTGGTTACATTGGGTATGTTGGGCCGAAAGGTTTGGACCTATTGGTTATTTTAACCAATCAGGGCAGGATCCCTTGGCGGAGGCGTGGCAGCCTGCCACATGTTGGTACACAGGTGGTGTACATTACATTTCGGCTAGGTACGAATTGAGTAAGTTCTACTTAGTATTACATATAGTTTATATTATTTTAATTAATTTAGGCTAATTACATATTAAATATTCATTCAGTTTACAAAATACACTATTCCAGCTAGACGCACGACCTCGACCGGTCGCGCGTGCTTTTAGTGTCTGTAGCCAAAGGGAATACCTCCCTTAGCTACTCCCTTTCTAAGGGAAGCCTTGTTTCAAGGCGTTACTTAATTCTAACTGGTAAACCAAGGGAAATCTTGGCCCCTAGTAAGAGAGCAATCTCTTACTAAGCCCTTTTATAAGGGCGTATCGGCTAAGTAGCGGCATATTGCCGCTGTAGGGAAGTCTTCCTCTGTGCGCTAGCCTCACCGTGCGTGTACGCACCGGCTACAAGAAGGCCTTGATGCCGTGCGTGAGAGGGTTAATGCCCTCATCTCCCATGAGGCGAATTTTCGTGGATGTCATTACACGTCTACGGGGGTGCGCCCTCCGTTATCCTTTAAGATAAAGGAGCTCACCGGTGAAAAAGGTGATAATCTTTATGTGTGGCTTCGCGAGGTAGAAATGGTGCATGGGCGTTTACGTGTTCGGATTCGGTTACGAACGTGTTCCCGACCTGGGAAGTCCTTAAGCGAAAGCTTATGGACATGTACGCTACACCTGATCTGGTTTTCCAGAATCATCTTGCGTTTCTGAGGTGCTAGGGCACTAGGGACTTGGAGACATACGTCCAACAACTAAATAACCTGTTGGCAGGGATGTACGCGAAAGCATATTCGGACGATGTGTCCATTACCGTGTTCATGGAAGGCCTGAAAGAAGGGCCAGCACGTTCGGAGCTCTTCCGATGCCGACCCCAATCCCTGGGGGAGGCGTTTAAGATGTCTTTTAACGCCGAAAGGAATTTTCGTTTCTCTAATGTGGGTCCCGAACCCATGGACCTTAGTCAGGTCGAAGCGGAGGAGAAACCTTCCGCTAACAGTCACTCTGACTCCTTCTCGCAGAGCTTCGAAGCGAAGCTTCTTGAAATGTTACAGCGGCTTGGGCCGCTAAGATGCTTTCTGTGTGGAAGTGCGGGTCATCTGCGGAACAGATGTCCGCGAAACCACCAGCGAGACACTCGCTATAAGGGGCCGAGGGTGGGTGAAAGACCCTCGCCCAAGCCGTCGGGAAAACGCTCCCAGTATGTGCGGGGCGCCCTACTGGGGGATCCCTCAGTGCTGTTAATCCCCAGGGTAGGGGACGACAACACAAATCCCCGAGTGAAACGGTGCTTTCTAGCACCGAGTTGGTGTACCAGGCAGGTTTGCCGGTCGTCCTTGCGGACGTGAAAGGCTTTGATAAGCCTTGGAGAGTCTTGATAGACTCTGAAGAGTCTGACAATTATGTCAGACGGGATTCTGTGGAGAAGGGTCGGCTGTATGACGAGGCTCTATAGGAACGTTCTCGTGACGTTGTCACGGTCCGTCTAGCGACGGGAGTACATGTTTCTGTACCCAAGGTCTCGATTGACCTTAAGCTGAAGTTTGCAGACTTCTACAGCTTAGAACGATGCCTAGTACTAGATTTGGACTCGAGTTATGACCTCATTCTGGGCATGAAGTGGCTGGAACACCACGATCCATGGATAGACTGGAAGTCTAAGTCCATTGGCTCAACGCACCCGCGGTCGGGTGAAGCATTGGCGAGTCATGAACCCACATTCGCTCGATCGCAAAAGCTATTCTGGCGATAGATGCCAGAGATTGGGATGTCTGAGATGATCAGTCTCAATGAGGTCAAGGAAGTATTCCTTGACGAGGGGGATTCGGCGGTTAATCCCCACGCTGATATAGGCGAGAATGGTGATTCGCCAGTGATAGAGGTGGATTCCTCTGAGGTTAAGCGAGAGGCGCTTCCTAGAGAAGAGACACAGGATTTGTCTCTTCTGCAGGTCGGGGTTCCCGACCACGCCGTGTTAGGCGAAACAGTTGCGACTCCAGTAGTAGGGGTAGAGACCCGTGTGTGGTAAAGCGTACCGTAAAATTGGTACGTAATTAGGGGCATAATTATAGACACCCCTATAGGTGTAGCTGTGGTAGAGGGTACCACAAATTTTGTCGGCACCATAGTCGGTACAAACGGTGGTACGATAGTGGGCACCACAATCGGTACAAAAGTTGGTACCCCAGTTTGTACAACTGTTGACACAACCGTGGCGGACAGGGAAGATGCGTGGATAGGACGTCTGAGACGATGAGACAACTGGCACGGTTACCTGACGGTAACCCGAAGGTAAGCGGTCGAATGGTCGACAAAATGCGTAGGGATGGGTAGTTCGGATTGGCTGGTATTAGGTTTTTGGTAGATATTAGGATATAAGGAATAATGCGTACGATCGTGCAGATCGCTTCAGGACGGCACCTTTGCGCCTCCCTTACTACTAAATACCTCTACGTCCCGGGCGGGAGCACTTAGTGCATTGTTGGCCCACCGGTAGGCGTAGAGCATGAGAACTCACCCGCAACTCCTCCCGCTGTGCTAGCGGTTCTTCTTTTAAAGGTTTTTTGGTCTCGGGAACGTGATCGAGCAGTTCTCTCTCACCTCTTCCCCATAAATCCACGTTTTTGGCCCCTAGTTGTTCGGCTGCTTTAATCGCCCCACGGGAACACTAGGCGGATTTTAGTGGAAACCGTCGATCAGCCCGTCGCTGATCGACCCTCCTCTACAGCTTTAGTTTGGAATACAAGGTACTTTGGGTATTATATTGACGGATTAAGCTTAAAGAGGCTCTGTGATCGGGCAGTGAAGATTTCCTCTGCCTGATCAAGTACCCCTTCGCCGATCAACACCTGATCGACACACTGCGACTCGCGCCCCGCGCTCAGCAGCTCGCACCTAGCGCCAACTAGCTGATCAGCGACTTTTAGCACCTGATCGAGCCTGATCGAGTCTTATAACCGCTGATCAAAGACTCTTAGTGCCTGCCCAAGCCTTATCACTGTTGATCACACCTTATCGCACGTGGTTGAAGCTTGATTGCGCCTGATCATCGCCTGATCGCATCAGTCGACTCATCACAAGTTAACTCAGTCTTGCTACAAGGAATTGTAGTGCGCCATCTCCGCCACCTGGAGAGCGACCCACGCCTAAGCCGTCGGGTACACAAGGTGAACAGAAACACAAGCATTCAAGGACAACCGGAGGACCCCCTTCGTCAGTCGGCAGTCCGGGCGCCGTGGTACCGCCTTATCAAGCCTTAAAAAACTTTATCAACCGCTTCACCACACCTGTGGTAAAACGCGAGGCACTTCCAAGCGGAGAGACCCGTATTTCGTCTCTTCAGCACGTCGGAATTGATTCCTAATACTCTGTATTAGGTGAGACCGGCGAGTCGCCGGTGGTAGAGGTAAAGACCTCTGTGGATAGACACGATGCGTTTCCAATAGATGGGGCAATTGACTCCCCCCATCTGAGTCCCGGGAAGAGTCCCGAGGCCAGCAGTCAGCAGTCCTATCGGATGCTGAATAGCGTGACAGGTGTTGTCACGGAAGGCGTAAGCCTGGAACGGTTGCCTGGGGTAGGCGAACTATTGTCGTTGGAGAAGATGTCCTTCAACGAATTTGAAGCTACTTTGAAAGCAGATGAAATCGACGAGGTTGTCGTATTACGTCCGGAAGAGGAGTTGAACTCCTCATCCACGATGGACGAGTCAGTTTTGGTGAAAACCAAACAGGCATTAGATGCCCGAAGCGGCCTCAACATCCTCGCGGATCCTGAGGACCCCTACCATTCCTTATTAAAGTAATTTGGAGATGTCATTAGTGACAACCCGCCGATGGGGTTACCACCGGATAGGGGAGTTCGACATGAAATTGATTTGGTTCCTGGAACCAAATACTGCGTCACTAGGCAGTGGCCTATCCCCAAGGAACAATGCGACGTCATCGACGCATTCTTCAAGGGGAAAGAAGAGGCAGGGATGGTACGGGAGAGCAAGTCTCCCCACTCATCCCCCACTTTTTTGCGCTCGTAAACCGAACGGAAAGTGGCGCATTGTGCATGCGTATAACAAGCTGAATGCAGCTACGTACCAATGCAAACTCCGATTTCTCGGAAGGATGTCCTCCAGAATAATATGGCAAGCTGTACTGTTTACAGTGCCTTAGATCTGGTGGACGTGTTTTATCAGGTGCTCATGCGAGCATCCGATATTCCGCTTACAGCGGTCAGCACGCCTAGTGACATGCTGTGGGAGTGGCTTGTTATGCCACAGGGGCTTTCAAATGCACCAGCGACTTTAAATCGCTTGGTGACTCAACTCTTCCCCCTCATAGAAAGTACGATCAGACGTACTTCGACGATATATTCGTTCATAGTCGCGCGGAAGGCGACTCGTCTGATGTTCAGACGCACCTAATACACCTTTGAGCGGTGCTCGAATGTATGCGAGAACATAAATTATATGAAAACGCATCCAAATGTATTTTTGGTGCTGAGGAAACTCCTTTCCTTAGATGGTTCATCGGTAAGGATAGAGTGCGCGCGGATCCCGAGAAGGTGCAATCCATTGTGGAGTGGCCTTCGCCTGTAAATATTAGAGATTTACGGAAGTGGCTTGAATTAGCCAATTATCTCCACAAGTACAGCGGGAACTACGCTGAGATGGCGAAGCCATTAACTGACCTTCTTAAGAAGGACGTGGATTGGTGATGGGAAACCAATCACCAAACCGCCTTCGAAGCGGTTAAGGGAAGATTGTTGAAAGCTCCTGTTCTTGCTCTTCCAGATTCTGGGAAACCATTTAGCGTCGTCTGTGACGCCTCCGATTCGCAATCGGATGTGCTTTGTTACAAGCAGACGATGCAGGAAGGGAACGAGTAATTGCGTTTGAGTCGAGGCAGCTTAAATCTGCGGAACGGAATCATCCCGTTCATGACAAGGAGCTACTTGCTATGAAGTATTCCCTTGTCAAATTTATGGTTCACCTACTCGGCTCAAAGCCGTTCGTGGTTTATACTGACCACGCGTCCTTACGGACAGCGACAAAGTCGCCTCATCTCTCGCAACGGATGGCCCGTTGGCTCTCCTTCTTTGCGGAGTACAACTTTGAGGTTAAGTATAAACCTGGCAAGCAGAACGTGCTTGCGGACGCGTTGTCTCGTCGTCCCGATTACAAGCTCGCTCACGCGACATTCGTCACCACATCTGTGGTGGATCTCATACACCAGGCGTATGAAAAAGACCCACAGTGTACGGCGCTAATCAGCGCGTTAGGTGAAAAGGGTCTTGGCTCGTCTGAGCCGACCCTGTCAAGTCGAGCTAAAGCTCGTTTACACTGTTACAGGTACTGTGACGGTCTGTTATTTTATAGCACGAGCGCGGAGGACACTCCGCGGGTGGTAGTTCCTCATGATGAACTGAAGTATAGAGTCCTCTTTGAGGCACATGACGCCCCTACCGGGGGTCATTTACGTCGGGATAAGACCTACAGCGCTTTAAGCGCTTTGTATTGGTGGCCCAATATGTATAAGTGGGTCGGTGCGTATATACGCACCTGTGAGACTTGTCAGAGGGTTAAACCCTCTGCAAGTTCAGCTGCGCCTTTGGCGAGCTTATCGGTGCCAACGGAGTGTGGAAATCCATTAGCATGGATTTTATCTTCGGTTTTCCGAAAGGTAAGGCCGGTAACACCGGCATATTGGTCTTTGTAGACCGTTTGAACAAGATGGCTCACCTGGCGGCGGTGCCAGAGTCCTGATGGACAAGGAACAACAAAAGTGTTCCTAGACCGTGTCTTTCGACAGCAAGGTCTACCCGATTCCGTTGTGTCGGATCGGGATCCACGTTTTACGGTACAATTTTGGGGAGCGTTGTTTAGGTTGCTGGTCACCACGCTCCTCATGTCCACTTCGGATCATCCGCAGACGGACGGTTAGAAGGAACGCATTAATCGCGTGGTAGTGGATATTCTCCGTAGTTTATGTCCTTATTCTTCAAAG
>CM047586.1:12000358-12014453 GCA_026184515.1 Peronosclerospora sorghi | reverse complement strand
ACAAGAACAAGCGTCAAAGGGAAGCATAAGAAGATCAAGTGCAGTAAAGGCAGTACCTGACGCAGGTGTCGAAGATGTTTGATCCATGGGGAAGAAGTGTGAGTGACCAAGGTCCAGTTGGTCGAGTGATGGGTGAGTCAGACCGTTATCGTTGTGCGACACGGTCGGACTCAGGGGCGGCTGTGGTGAAGTGTACCACAAATTTGGTCACTTTGTCAAAGCAGTTGGTTGAGTTTCCGATTGGTCTAAACAAGGGGGGATTTTTAGCCTATCAGATTCAAGGAGTATCAAGAACGCAGGTCTTGGGTGAGTCACCTAACTTTGGGTATTTTACATAATTTTGTGTGGGTACATTAGGGACCATAGGGAGGTAGTATTATTGGTTAGTTGTGGATTTTCCGGATAGAGGGCTTTTAGTTGTGAATTTGCCTAAAAGAGAAAAAGTCGTTTGGAATCTTTTGGTTTTGCCTTCGGGATAACACCTCAACAGGAGGTCGTTTAAACCTTTGCTATGTGCATCAGTCGCCTCCGCCCGCCGCGGAGTTTTTGGAAGTAGAGGGTCGAATAATCCCCTCTAGCTCATTATACCCGGTCTGGACGCTCCACACGCGCATTTGGCCAGCCGGAAGTCCCTCGACGGGAGCACGCATTGGTCGACTTCCTCAAGCTTAAGTCAAGTACGTTTGGAACGTGCTATTCACTGGATTGGTCTTTACGTGTAGATATCGTTTGTGGAGTTTCACGGGCATATTGTGTCTTCACGTGGACATATTGGCTTATTGTAACATTGGTTGGAGTTTAGATCGGTTTTGGTCTTCTCTCATATTTATCAGGGGCTAGACCGGTTGATTGGTCTACCCTCTATTATTTCATATTGGTCAGGTCTAGATCGTTTGGACGATCGACCTATTGGAATTTATCTTTTGGAAGTGTTTCTGGTCTGTACGTACCTGGGGTGAAGAGTTCCGCCCTAGGTACACCTATCCAGAACGGTCTCATATTCAAGACCGAATCAGATCGATCTGCGATCCCGATCCACCGAGTGTGTAACTAGCCCATTCCATCAGGTACACAAGGTGAGATGAGCTTAAGTGAATCGGAACAAGTGTCTTTGGATGATGACCGTTCGTCTGCCAGCAGCGGACGATCGGACCAGATTTCGAGTGGAGGTCCGCGGGGTACCCCCCCCGTAAGTTGGAAGGCTGGGCACGATGGTGGTGGTCAGGTTGTCGATACAAATGTATTCGATTTCGAGCTTGACTCCACCACAGTAGAAACCCCACGAAGAATGTTGTCAGTCCGGTTAGCAACAGGTGCAACCGTGACTATTCCAAAACGTGTGATTAAAACACGCTTCGAGTTGAATGAACTGTCATTCGAGGATGAATTCATCGTCCTCGATTAGACGACAAGTTCGATGTCATACTTGGAATCCCATGGATGTCCAAGTTTAAACCTTCGATCGACTGGGTTAACCTATCGATCGACTGCGGCGGACCCACAGGATCTGATCACCCTGTGTGTAATTCGGCTGTATCAGAAGATAAAACCTCAGCGTCGGACAGTCTGGTGGATAGCGATGGAACCACCAGGTCTGTTCCGACACGATCAGCGGAAGGTACCTCCGCTGGTGAGAGTCCAGAACGACTACCACACGCAACAGAAGAGTCGTTGCGTGTTGGAGAGAAACATTCCACGGGTGATAAAGACCACCGTGATAATGAAGTGATATCCACGGTGGGAAACACCCACCGTGAGAATGAAATAGTATCCACAGTGGGAAACACCCAATGTGCGACCGAAGGTTCCAACACGATGAAAGAATTCCGTGTTGAAGAGAGTGAACTCACGATCGAGTGCAATCGTGAGCACAACTCCGTGGTGGCCAGTGCCCACCACGTTGCGTTATCCATTCGCACGGGTGATAAAGACCACCGTGTCGCAGAAAAGGCGGCCGATCAGACGAGCACATCTGATTGCCAAGAAAATTCCATGGTAGGCAGTGGCCACCATGATGATGAGTATTCGCACACGGTGAATCGTAATCACCGTGTAGCAGTCAATCAGACGAGTGCGTCTCATTGCATGGACAGTTCCGTCGAGACGATCAACGTCTTGACGCAAACGGAGACCGGATTAGCTACCCAGTCTCTGTTGATGGAACACCCTCCGAAAGAAGGTTCGGAGGTGATGGCTCTACCAGCGCTAAGCTGGAAGAAGTTTATGAGAAACTTGCACGATGATCAGATCGAACAGATCTGTAATTTCGTAGCAACAGATGATGTAGTGGATATTCGTGAACGAATATCCACATTACAAGTGGAAAACATTGGGAACGAGGTTCCCAATGATCAAACCAAAGTTCAGCGCTTTGAAGCGCAGAGATGGAAGTAGCTTAAAGCGAACTCCCCATTTTATGAGGTACTTCGGGAATACGCTGACGTATTCCCAGAAGAAGTACCTAGCGATCTCCCTAAAGATAAGGGAACTCGTCATGAAATTGACCTCGTGCCAGGCACGAAGTATTGTGTCACGCGGCAATGGCCGTTGCCGCGTGATCAAGTAAAAGCGATCGACGAGTTTTTCGAAGCTCGTCGTAAAGCAGGCCAAGTGCAGGAGTCCATCTCACCGCACTCCACCCCCACCTTTTGTGTGAAAAAGCCCACAGGTGGGTGGAGAATCGTTCACGCTTACAACAAGCTGAACGCAGCGACGGTACCGGCGCAGACGCCGATACCGCGAAAAGATGTCATCATTGATGGCATGTGCGGGAGCACCATCATTTGTGCTCTCGATCTAAGAGATGGAATTTTATCAAATCCTAATGCGTGAGAAGGATATCCCTCTCACGTCAGTAAGCACCCCAAGAGGCATGCTTTGGGAGTGGCTTGTTATGCCGCAGGGGATTCGAAATGCCCCTTCTACGTTTAACAGATGCGTAACGCATCTATTACGCCCGGTGCGAGAATTCGCACAGAGTTATTTCGATGACGTTTTCATCCATAGTAAGGGTGAACACGATAAAATCGATGTAGATGTCCATAGGGAACATCTACGTCGAGTGTTAGAGCTTATGCGTAAGCATAAGCTCTATGCAAATCTAAAGAAGTGCACTTTTGGTGCACCTGAGATACCCGTTCTTGGAAGCTTTGTGGGCAAGGACGGGGTGCGCTCTGATCCAGAAAAGATCAAGGTGATCGTTGAATGGCCTACGACAAACAACGTTAAGGAACTTCGAAAGTTCCTTGGGTTGGCAACATATTTGCACAAGTATTCTGGGCTAATACGACCTCTTTCTCAATTACTTAAGAAATATGTCGAATGGCATTGGGATACCCAATGCCAAGATGCTTTTGATGCAGTCAAGCAAAGCTTGACTGAAGCTCCTGTCTTGGCTATAGCCGATAACGAGCGTCCGTTCCACGTCGTTTGCGACGCGAGCGATTTCGCTATCGGCTGTTCTTTGATGCAGCGTGATCGCGATGATCGTGATAGCGTAATCTGCTATCAATCGCTTCAGTTGCGCCAAGCCGAGCGCAACTATCCAGTCTATGACAAGGAACTCCTTGCCATGAAGTATGCACTGGCTAAGTTTCGGATCTATCTATTGGGATATAGACCGTTTGTGGTTTACACGGACCATGCGTCGCTACTCACGGCCGTGAATTCACCACACATTTCTCAAAGAATGGCTCGATGGCTGTCATTCTTTGCTGAATACAACTTTACGGTTGAATACAAACCCGGAAAGTTGAACGTGATAGCGGATGCGCTATCACGAAGGCCCGATTACGAGACGAAATCGTCCGTAACCGAAGGTGCCAGTGCAAACGCGATCCGTTGCACTGCTTTGTCGTCGTCAATTATACGACAAGTACGCTAGGCGTACAAAACAGACGAGGAGACACGTCTGTTGATTGATTACCTAAGTAATCAATCAAGTGAGAAGTGCGACGAACTCCCAGAGTTCCTCCGCGCTTGCGTGCATCGATATCGACTGCACGATGGTCTGCTGCTTTACAGCACAGACCAAAAAGATGAAAGTCGCATCGTCGTTCCAAGCGACGATGATCTCAAACATCAAATTATGTTTGAGTATCATGGTGCACCGATTTCGGGGCATCAAGGTCGAGAGAAGACATACGCTTCTCTCGCACGTGACTTTTACTGTCGAAACCATTACAAGTGGGTACGGAAATACGTACGCGCTTGCGAGATTTGCCAGCGCGTTAAGCCTGCGCAGTCTGCACAGGCTCCGCTGCAATATCTGCCGGTTCCGACAGAGTGTTGGAAGTCCATTTCAATGGACTTCGTATTCGGTCTTCCACCCGATCATAGTCGGAAGACTGGAATAGTGGTCTTTGTAGACCGTTTCAGTAAGATGGTACATCTTACTGCAGTATAAGCGAACTTAACCGCCGCTCAAACAGCGCGGATATTAGTTGATACGGTATTCCGTTTGCACGGAATGCCGGAAGACATTGTCTCGGATCGAGATCCGAGATTTACAGGACGTTTCTGGCAAGAAACGTTATCATTGTTGGGAACACAGTTGAAGATGTCAACTGCGGACCATCCGGAAACGGATGGGAAGACGGAACGGGTTAACCGCGTTCTCGGAGACATGTTGCGATCATACGCCCATGCCTTTGAACAGTGGAGTGACTATCTGCCACTCACTGAATTCGCGATTAACAATTCGGTGCATGCTTCAACTAAGCATACACCGTTCTACGTGAATGCCTTAAGGCATCCACGAACCCCAGCTTTACTTGGCGGTACGCCAAATCTAAGTGGGGGAGGGACCCGCTCAAATTTAGAGCGAGTCAATGCGCAAGTTGCAACTGCAACTTGTGAACAAAACGATGGCCCTTCTACTGAAAGTACAGTAGAAGCGGAAGCAGCTTCAAATGAAACTGAAGCTGCATATGATGAATGTGTGTCTGCAGCAATGGCTGCAGACAATGAGGACAACGCACCTACTGCTGATAAAGCAGTAGATGAGTTCGTATTACAGCGCCAAGCTGTAATACTCTATATAAAAGATGCACTTACTTCTGCTTTGGACAAGCAGAAGCAAAATGCAGACAAGCAAGGAAGGAATAACAAAAACTCCTTTCGGAAAGGCGAATTGGTATTATTAAGTACTACCAATTTGTCTATACATGCAATAAGCAACTTCCCTACACGGAAGTCGCTTCCTAAGTACATTGGACCTTTCAAGGTCCAAGAGATTCGGGGGAATGCCTATACTTCAGACATTCCCACAGCAATGCGGCTCCAACCAACATTCTATGTTGGGCGGCTCAAACCGTATCATTCGTCTTCGTCTTACGACGAGACACAGAACCACGGAAGATACCGTGCTTCTCCAAGTCTCCCAAGAGAGACTTGTAATCGGCTTCCAGCCGTTGATGAGCAGAGAGCGGAGAGTCATTACCTCCGCCTTCGACTGCTCAAGATCAACCTTGTGCCGATCGAGCTCTTCCTTACAGCGGGAAAGCTCGATGTACAGAAGATCATTCTTCTGCTGAAGGGCAGTGTGCGCCCCGAGGATGTCGCGGACATTCTCGCGATGAGACCGATATGTCTTCACAGAGTGAGACATATCGCTGCTCAAGGAGGAACAACCCTCCTCGAGTTTGCGAATCAAAGAACCATGCTCCGCAACAACGACGGCGAGGGAATTATCAACCTCCGCCACCCCTGATCGATAATCAGGGGAATAAGCGATACATTCTCGAGCACTTGGTCTCGAAGCGCTCGGTTCCTTCGAAGAAGGGGCAGCGTACCGAGTACTTAGTACGCTGGCTGGGTTACCCCCAAGAGTTCGACTCTTGGGAGCCGATTGAGGTTCTGAGGGCCGACGACCCAGACCTTTTAACTGAGTTTGAGAAGGAGTCTCAAACTCATAATTGCGAAGTAGCATCAACACTAGGTGTTGATGCATTTAGGGCATCGATTAAGCCCTGAATTTCGGCGGGTACGGAAAAGCCACCGTACCCCCGCAACTCCTCCTCTGACAGACGAGGAGCGCCCTGCGGACACCGCGGGCAAACGAGGTGAGAAAGGACACCACAGTTCAACCCTTCTTTGATGAAATCAAAATGGATGTATTCCATTTTGCCTGTTCACGAGTGCTTTAAAAAGCGTTCGCGCATTACGTGAACTTTATTCACGTAATCATCTGGGCTTTTGTTGTAGTTGTCAACAAAAGCGTTCCAACTCTGAGTCAGGGCGTCTTTATCGTCCCTGTTCCTCCTTGACCCTTTCCGGCTCGAATAATACCGAACCTGGAAAAAGAGGTCAATAAAGTACAGACGTCTATCGTCTGTACTTCGATCGAATCGACGTGACTGGGTATCTTCGCAGTCATCCAGCACGTTGATATCGAACAACGCATATTGGCAGTCCCGCTTACGTTGACCGCCACTGTTGGGGGCAATAGCCCATCCAGGGGTCCAAAACCCCACTTTGTACGGAACATGTGGTTCCGTACGATGACACGCTTCAGAAGCGGCAGGCGCCGCTTCTGTTCGAGCTCTTTTAGCAGGTGGAACACCGCCTGCTTCAACACCACGCGCTGGGGTTAAACCACCCGGACGTGGAGACGTACTTGGTCCAGGTGGGGCGGTTCTGCGTTCCCGCAACAATCTGTGATGGTCATTCTCGCTGTCATAGCTGACAGCGACACAAGAGTTAACATCGGTGTTAGGCGATGAGCACCTAGTGAGTTTCGACTCGCTAGATCCTTTCTCGGGGACAGCTGTGCCCCAATCACTTGTTCGGAGTCAGAACTGTCTCCGAACATGGAAGAACCCTTCCTGGCAACACATCATTCGGGGGTTGTCATCGTGCGAGATGTTGCATTAGCAACATCTCCCTGTTTCTTGCCAGAAGCCGCCTTAGTCGCATCTGTGGTCGAAGACGGTACGTCTTCCGACCTTTGCGTAGTCGACGGTGCTAATGCAGCGTCACCGTTGTCACTCAACACCTCAGCACCTAGTGCTGAGGCGGAGGAAGAAGCTCCTTCAATGTTTTCAGCAGCGCTCTTTAGAGCGCCGCCGCGTGCCTTGACCATCGAGTCGATCGTCAATCAGTTGGTAGATGAGAACGACCAACAAGTGCCACCCATGATTGGCCAAAATAAGACTTATTATTGGCCAACCAACTTAAGTGGGGGGGGGGTGATGTAATGGGGTGCCATTACATAATTGATATTCAAGTTAGAATATCACAGTTGAATTTCAGACGCGTTGTCTGAAATTCAAATAATAGATTATAAGTTATTATAATCTACGAAGGAAAAGTCGATTCGGTATAAATACCGAATCATGCAGGTTAACTAATAGTACAGTTAGATTAATACTTGATATTATTATATTAGTTAGGTAATTACTATACTGTTAGCCGCTAACCACCCATTTAATAAAAACTCTTAGTTTTGCGTTCTAAAAAATAAGTAAATACTTATATTTACTTTTAGTATAGGATTAGTTGTTACCAACTAATCCTGCCCTTATTGTATTGCGCGCTTCCTCACAAAATACAGTGTAAGCCCGTAACAGGATCAGTCCTGTTACACACGTAGATACCTGCTTGTGAGATCTTAAAGGAACTCGTCTATTCTTCGCCGGCGAGCGCGCGCGCATGAACTTGTCGTGTGATGCCCTCGGGTCAATAGAGTACAATCGGATCGTATTCACCCAGATCTTGCATGATTCTTAAGTGTGGCCCCCACACAGCTTCGTATTCATCGGTGACCCAGCCATAGTTGCCCACATTTGTAACAGGGTTACATGCGAGTCACATTTAGTAGGTGGTGTACGTGAGTACACTACGGTTGGGGTCAGTATTGACCGGTTCGAAAGGTTTTGAACCATTGGTTATTTTAACCAATCAGGGCAGGGGCCCTTGGTGGAGGCGTGGCAGCCAGCCACGTGTTGGTACACAGGTGGTGTACAATACATTTAGCTAGGTACGAATTTGGTAAATTCTACTTAGTATTACACATAGTTTACATTAGTTTAAATTAATTTAGGCTAATTATATATTAAATATACATTCAGTTTACATTTTCACTCGACGACTACAGACGCACGACCTCGACCGGTCGCGCGTGTAGTGAGTTCAGTAGCGTAAGGGGAGACCTCCCCTTAGCTACGCCCTTAGTAAGGGAGCCTTACGTTAAGGAATTAGCGAAAGCTAATTGTAAACCAAACTGGGAATCTTGGCCCCGAGTAGGAGAGCTCTCTCCTACTAATCCCTTTTATAAGGGCGTATCGGCTAATTAGCGGCAAACGCCGCTTAAAGGAAAGTCTTTCTCTGTGCGCTAGCCGCACCGTGCGTATACGCACCGGCTAAATCTGGTAGTACTCGTAGTCTATCCAACACTTGTGTTGGTAGATTCAGGCATCCCCTGCAAGGGATGAATCAGGACGATTGGGAGAGGTTAAACCTCGTCCAGCAGGAAGCATTTAACAGGCTGTTATCCTTGACGGGTGACGAAGGCATGCAACCCTTAGTGGAGCAGGGCCTTGAGGCCGTGAAGGCAAGGGTAAATGCCCTCTTCGCTCATGAAGCGAGTTTAGGTGGAGGTCGTTCCACGGGGGTGCGTCCCCCATTGTCCTTTAAGATAAAGGAATTCACCGAGTAAAAAGGTGATAACCTTTATGTTTGGTTACAAGAGGTCGAAACGGCCTTCGCCACATCGAATGTGATCGCTGATCACTTGCAAGTGGGACTTGCGCTGACCCATCTTACGGGTAAAGCCCGTGCATGGGCGTTTACGTGTTCGGATTCGGTCACGAACGTGTTCCCTACCTGGGAGGTCCTTAAGCAGAAGCTTATGGACATGCATGCAATGCCTGATCTGGTTTTATAGAATCATCTGGCGTTTTTGAGGTGCCGTCAGGGCACTAGGGATTTGGAAACAAATGTCCAAGAACTGAAGACACTCTTCGCAGGGATGTACGCGAAAGCGTATTCGGACGATGTGTCCATCCCCGTCTTCATCGGAGGCCTGAGAGAAGGGCCAGCACGTTCGGAGCTCTTCCGATGCCGACCACAATCCCTGGGGGAGTCGTTCAAGATGGCGTTCAACGCCGAGAGGAACTTTCGTTCTTCTAAGGTGGGTCCCGAACCCATGGACCTTAGTCAGGTCGAAGCGTAAGAGAAACCTTCCGCTAAGAGTCACTCTGACTCTTTTTCACAGAGCTTCGAGGCAGAGCTCTTGGCTATCTTGCAGCGGCATGGGCCGCTGAGATGCTTCCTGTGTGGAAGCACGGATCATCTGAGGAACAGGTGTCCGAAAAGTCCTCAGCGAGACACTCGCTTCAAGGGGCCAAGGGTTGGGAAAAAGCCCTTGCCCAATCCGTCGGGAAACGACGGCTCCCAGTAGGTGCGGGGCGCCCTACTGGGGGATCCCTCAGTGCTGTTAATCCCCAGGGTAGGGGACGACAGCACAAAGCCCCGAGGGAAACGGTGCTTTCTAGCACCGAGTTGGTGTACCAGCCAGGTTTTCTGGTAGTCCTTGCGGACGTGAAAGGCTTTGATAAGCCTTGGAGAGTCTTGATAGACTCTGGAGCGTCTGACAATTATGTCAGACGAGCTTCTGTTGTGAAGCGTCGGCTGTATGCCGAGGCCCTAGAGGCACGTTCTCGTGACGTTGTCACGGTCCGTCTTGCGACGGGCGTACAGGTTTCTGTACCCAAGCTCTCGATTGACCTTAAGCTGAAGTTTGCAGACTTCGACAGCTTAGAACGTTGCCTAGTCCTGGATTTGGACTCGAGGTATGACCTCATTATGGGCATGAAGTGGCTGGAACTCCACGAGCCATGGATAGACTGGAAGTCTAAGTCCATTGGCTCAACGCACCCGCGATCGGGTGAAGCATTGGCGAGTCATGAACCCACCTTTGCTCGATCGCAAAAGCGATTCTGGCGTGAGATGCCAAAGATTGGGATGTCTGAAATGATCATTCCCAATGGCGTTAAGGAAGAGTTCCTTAACGAGGGGGATTCGGCGGTTAATCCCCGCGCCGATATAGGCGAGACTGGTGAGTCGCCAGTGGTAGAGGTGGATTACTCTGAGGTTAAGCGCGAGGCGCTTCCTAGAGAGAAGACACAAGGTTTGTCTCTTCTGCAGGTCGGGGTTCCCGACCACGCCGTGTTCGGCGAACAAGTTGCTACTCCAGTGGTAGGGGTAGAGACCCCTGTGGTTAAGCGCGAGGCGCTTCCAAGCGGGAGACCCGTAGTTCGTCTCTTTCGCATGTCGGAATTGATCCCGACTACGCCGTTATAGGTGAGACCGGCGAGTCACCGGTGGTAGAGGTAGAGACCTCTGTGGATAGGCGCGTGGCGCTTCCAATAGATGGGGCCATTGGCTCCCCCCATCTGGGTCTCGGGATGAGTCCCGAGACCAGTAGCCAGCAGTTCTATCGGATGCTGAATAGTGTCACAGGTATTGTCACAGAAGTCGTAAGCCTGGAACGGTTGCATGGGGTAGGCGAGCTGTTTTCTTGGTTGTCGTTGGAGGAGATGTCCTTCAACGAGTTTGAGACTGCTTTGAAAGCAGATGAAATCGACGAGGTCGTCGTGTTGCGTCCGGAAGAGGAGTTGAACTCCTCATCCACGATGGACGAGTCAGTTTTGGTGCAAACCAAACAGGCATTGAATGCCCGAAGCGGCCACAGGATCCTCGCGGATCCTGAGGACCCTTACCATTCCTTATTAAAGGAATTTGGAGATGTTATTAGTGACAGCCCACCGATGGGGTTACCACCGGATCGGGCAGTCCGACATGAAATTGATTTGGTTCCTGGAACCAAATACTGCGTAACTAGGCAGTGTCCTCTCCCCAAGGAGCAACGCGACGTCATCGACGCATTCTTCAAGGGGAAAGAAGAGGCAGGGATGGTACGGGAGAGCAAGTCTCCTCACTCATCTCCCACTTTTTTTGTTCGTAAACCGAACGGAAAGTGGCGCATTGTGCATGCGTACAACAAGCTCAATGCAGCTACTGTGCCCATGCAGACTCCGATTCCTCGGAAGGATGTCCTCCAGAACAATATGGCGGGCTGTACTGTGTACAGTGCCTTAGATCTGGTGGGCGGGTATTATCAGGTGCTCCTGCGAGCGTCCGAGATTCCGCTGACAGCGGTTAGCACGCCTAGTTGTATGCTGTGGGAGTGGTTTGTTATGCCACAAGGGCTTTCAAATGAACCAGAGACTTTCAATCGCTTGGTGACTAAACTCTTCCGCCCTCATAGAGAGTACGATCAGACGTACTTCGACGATATATTCGTTCATAGTCGCGCGGAAGGCGACTCGTCTGATGTTCAGACGCATCTGATACACCTTCGAGCAGTGCTAGAATGTATGCGATAGCATAAGTTATATGCAAACGCATCCAAATGTATCTTTGGTGCTGAGGAAATTCCTTTCCTCGGATGCTTCATCGGGAAGGATGGACTGCGGGCGGATTCCGCGAAGGTGAAAGCCATTGTGGAGTGGCCTTCGCCTGTAAATCTTAGAGATTTACGGAAGTGGCTAGGATTAGCCAACTATCTCCACAAGTACAGCGAGAACTACGCTGAAATGGCGAAGTCATTACCGACCTTCTTAAGATGGATGTTGATTGGTGTTGGAAAACTGAACACCAAAACGCTTTTGAAGCAGTTAAGGGGAGCTTGTTAAAAGCTCCCGTTCTTGCTCTCCCAGACTCTGGGAAACCATTTAGTGTCGTCTGCGACGCCTCCGATTTCGCAATCGGATGTGCTTTGTTACAAGCAGACGATGCAGGAAGGGAACGCGTAATTGCGTTTGATTCGAGGCAGCTTAAAGCTGCGGAACGGAATTATCCCGTTCATGACAAGGAGATACTTGCAATGAAGTATGCTCTTGTCAAATTTAGGGCTCACCTACTCGGCTCTAAGCCGTTCGTGGTTTATACTGACCTCGCGTCCATACAGACAGCGACAAAGTTGCCTCATCTCTCGCAACGGATGGCCCGTTTGCTCTCCTTCTTTGCGGAGTACAACTTTGAGGTTAAGTATAAACCTGGCAAGCAGAACGTGCTTGCAGACGCGTTGTCGCGTCGTCCCGATTACGAGCTCGCTCACGCGACATTTGTCACCACGTCTGTGGTGGATCTCATACGCCAGGCGTATGAGAAAGACCCACAGCGTACGGCGCTTATCAGTGAGTTGGGCGGAAAGGGACTTGGCTCGTCTGAGCCAACCCTGTCAAGTCGAGCTAAAGCTCGTTTACACCGTTACAGGTACTGTGACGGTTTGCTATTTTATAGCACGAGCGCGGAGGAAACTCCGCGGGTGGTAGTTCCTCATAATGAGGAACTGAAGTATAGAGTCCTCTTTGAGGCACATGACGCCCCTACCGGGGGTCATTTAGGTCGGGATAAGACCTACAGCGCTTTAAACGATTTTTATTGGTGGCCCAACATGTATATGTGGGTGGGTGCGTATATACGCATCTGTGAGACGTGTCAGAGAGCCAAACCCTCTGCAAGTTCAGCTGCGCCTTTGGCGAGCTTATCTTTTCCAACGGAGTGTTGGAAATCCATTAGCATGTTTTTTTTCTTTGGTTTTCCGAAGGATAAGGCTGGGAACACCGGCATATTGGTCTTTATAGACCGATTGAGCAAGATGGCTCACCTGGCGGCGGTGCAAGAGTTCATAGATGGACAAGGAACAGCGAAAGTGTTCCTAGACCGTGTCTTTCGACAGCATGGTCTACCCGATTCCGTTGTGTCGGATGGGGCTCCCCGTTTTACGGGACAATTCTGGGGAGCGTTGTTTAAGGTGCTAGTCACCAAGATCCTCATGTCCACTGCGGATCATCCGCAGACGGACGGTCAGACGGAACGCGTTAATCGCGTTGTGGAGGATATTCGCCGGAGTTTATGTCCGGATTCTCCAAAGAGTTGGAGTGAGATGCTTCCGATGGTTGAATTTGCTATCAACAATTCGGTACATGCATCTACGGGGTTTACCCCGTTTTACGTGAACGGATTAGTGAATCCGAGGGTTCCGTTGACGCCACGTGTGTGTGTCCCAGGGCTTGAGGGTGGAGGATTCCCCGATTTCAGCCCTGTATCGGTGCGAAAGCACATCGATAAGTCCGTATTCTCTACCGCCCGCAAATACCATCAGAAGCGGGGCGACGAGACGCCGATTGAGTACCTGCACCGTTTGAACGTGGCTGCAATTCGCGCCGGGATAGTGATCAAGGAAGGCAAACCACCGACCGTGCCGCTATGGAGCACGTGGATTACTACATCAGTACCCTTGATGACCAAGAGCTGGCAGATCAGCTCACTCTGCTGCGCCTCAAAGATGTGGGGGAAGTGGAGCAGACGTATCGGACGTTGCAACACTCACGCATAATGAGGGCGAAGGTCGCCGTTGGATCGGGTCTCTACAGATCGAAGACCCAGACGGATCCGGTGAAGAGGTCCTTGACCAGATCGGCTCGTGCTGTTAAGGCGATCGCAACTGAAGACAGCACTGGATCGGAAGAAGAAAGTAGCGGCCTGTCCAGTCGGGAGTCAAACGAGGACCAATATCGCCATATTTTCGTCACGGAACCTGCCCCAAGAACCAGATCGACGCCTAACCGGGAAGATCGGAAGGGCAGGAGTGGAAACAAGTCCGATCCGGACCGACCTCGCAAGAAGTGTTCTCACTGCGGGTCAAGCAAACAGGATGGTGGGGACTGCTGGAAGAAGCTGGTATGCAAAAAAGGAGAAAGACGCGGCCACCCCACCGATCACTACCTCTTCGTGTGCAAGTCATGTGGAGAGATCCACGAGGCCGGCCAGTGCAAGATTAAAGAGTTCTTCAATCTGATGCGCAAGTGGTATGTGCCGGGTAAGCACTCAGGGATGCTTCCACCTGACGTGGAAAAGATGTTAAACTAGAACGCTCGCCAGGTTGGAATCTGGATCGAGCCGAGCGATCTACGTTTGGCATCTATGCATATGTCGGCAAGGAGAATAAAACCGACAATACATGTTCTGTTCTCAATTGCGTCGATCGGGATCATCCGGTCTACAATCTCACGACCGATGAATATTC
>CM047586.1:11917040-11985331 GCA_026184515.1 Peronosclerospora sorghi | reverse complement strand
CCTGTTTAAGCGCTCTCGGTACGAGACGCTAGTGAACTGCTTTTGTGTAAGCAGTTGTTACCGGAGTTTCTCACGGCGTTCGCGTTGATACGGCTGTTCAGCCGCGGGGCCAGGGGTATAGGACGCTAACTAGTCCTTCCCAAACGCCTGGCACACCCTGGAAGGTCACGAGGACCATCAAAATTATAAGCCGCCCTTGACGGGCGTTTGGGGGCGCGTAACGCAGCCCTTAGTGCCTGTGCGGCAAGTTGGGTGTCTTGAGCTGCGTCCAGCTCATTAGTGACGATCGCCTTTGGCGATTCGGATGTATCATCCAATATAGGCAGGGGTGCCGCACTGGTTAGTGCATTTTCCTCACGTGTGGGGAATGGATTAGTCTGCCGACAACGCCGTTCGGCGCTGTCGGAGCGGCTCACCATTGGGGAGGTATCCCCAAAGGCATCCACTTCCGAGTTTTCGGTGTGGTGGAGTCAAGTTCAAAATCGAATACATTTGTATCGACAACCTGACCACCACCATCGTGCCCAGCCTTCCAACTTACGGGGGGGGGGGGTACCCCGCGGACCTCCACTCGAAATCTGGTCCGATCGTTCGCTGCTGGCAGACGACCGGTCATCATCCAAAGACACTTGGTCCGATTCACTTAAGTTCATCTCACCTTGTGTACCCGATGGAATGGGATAGTTACACACTCGGTGGATCGGGATCGCAGATCGATCTGATTCGGTCTTGAATATGAGACCGTGCTGGCTAAGTGTACCTAGGGCGGAACTCTTCACCCCAGGTACGTACAGACCAGAAACACTTCCAAAAGATAAATTCCAATAGGTCGATCGTCCAAACGATCTAGACCTGACCAATACGAAATAATAGAGGGTAGACCAATCAACCAGTCTATCCCCTGACCAATATGAGAGAAGACCAAAACCGGTCTAAACTCCAAACAATGTTACAATGAGCCAATATGTCCACGTAAAGACCCAATATGCCCGTGAAACTCCACAAACGATATCTCCACGTAAATACCAAACGTACTTGAGTCAAAGTGTCGAGATCGCCAAATCGTACTCCCGTCGAGGGACTTCCGGTGGCCAAAGTGCGCGTGCGGCGCGTCCAGACCGTGTATAATAGGCGAGAGGGGATAATTCAACCCTCTGCCACCAAACACTCCGCGGCGTGCGGAGGCGACTAGTGTACGTGAAAAGAATAACGGCGACCCCTTGCTGCGGTGTAGACCAAGACCAGAAGAGGTTCTTGCCACTTATTCCTAGACCAAAAGACTTTTATTTGGAAAATCCGCAACTAACCAATAATACTACCTCCCAATGGTCCCTAATGTACCCACACAAAACTATGTAAAATACTCAATGTCAGGTGACTCACCCATGACCTGCGTTCTTGATACTCCTTGAATCTGATAGGCTAAAAAGCCCCCCTTGTTTAGACCCATCGGAAACTCGACCAACTGCCTTGACCAAAAATGACCAAATTTGTGGTACACTTCACCACAGCCGCCCCTGAGTCCGACCGTGTCGCACAACGATAACGGTCTGACTCACCCATCACTCGACCAGCTGGACCTTGGTCACGCACACTTCTTCCACATGGATCAAACATCTTCGACACCTGCGTCAGGTACTGCCTTTACTGCACTTGATCTTCTTATGCTTCCCTTTGACGCTTGTTCTTGTTGTTCTTGCAGAAACTCGATGCGCCGAGTCGCCCCACCTTGCTTCGCCTATCCGGTCGGCTCGGTTTGACAGCCCACGTAACTCTCGTGCACTTCAAACATCGGAAGGGCGTCATACTGAAGCCGACACGCAGATGCAGGATATGCTTGCAGAAAACATGCGTCTCAGGACCCAGGTGGCCCACCAGGTAGCACGAGGTGTGCATCTTTGGTCTTCGTCTTGTACTTGTCTTGGACCTCGTTTGTCTTCAGCTCTCATCCCTCCCAGCGTCGTCAAGACAATAGGTGCCTTGATTGATGCCGATAGGCAGTACGACGATCATGTTGACCAGCTTCGACCAATTTTAGAGAAGCTGGTAAGCGCGCGTCATGAGCTGTCCCGTCTGGAGTCTCATCAGTCCCATCTCCGGGATCAACTTGCACTTGTTCGCCGGCAGCAGCTGGACGGACAGTTTGACGCGACCTCACTGCGCATGCAAGGCGACGACTTCGCGCGACCTATTGCCGAGCTTCAGATTTCAATTCAAGACCAGACCGGGAAGGTCCGGTCTTATCAAGACAAGTCAGACGCTTGGACGCTAGAGTCGGGTCGTCGTCAGGTGGAACTAGACCAGTGCCGCCAGCGCTTGATGAACTTGCTGCATCCGTGCTCGGCTGCTTCCTCCAGCATAGATTGGTCTGCGTCGGCAACTTTAGTCGCCTCGGAGAAAGACCAAGACCTCTTGCAGCAGGGCCAAGACCGACATCGTTCATTGGCTGATATTCAGCAGCCCGAAATTGCACAAAATCGAAGAAGGTCGCGGACGCACCGGGTATCTCGAGGGCGCGGGGCACTGGGCGCGGAACCGGACTCGGGGGGAAGCGTGCAGTGCCTCATAAGCGAGTCAAGACACAGGCACTTCTTATGGACTCGGACTCGGACATGGACGAAATCTACAGCCCCTCGGAAAGTCGAGCGCCCTCGCGCCGTACTGCAAATCGCACCAAGCACACAGGGGTCTCGTCCGAGGAGGACTCCAGCGAAGGGTCCTGCGATTCCGAGTTCATGATCCCCATCCAGTCCAAGTCACGAACGAATTTACGTGAAAGTTTCATCCAAGTGGCGTCGACATTGGGGTCAGAACAGAAGACCGGTTTGCCAAGTGACGCCACACCAGTATCGAAATCAGCGAAGCCGGCGCCTTCGGTTCTCCCCGGAAAATCCGAGCTTCACAAGTACGCTCTACTGAAGAACATGGCGGTTGAAACCAGCTCCCTTCCGCCGCGGACGTTTGAAATCACTTTTCCGTGGTCGTCGGGGCAAATCGGCTGTTTGCGCCGGTCTACCCTGACCAAGCAGCTTCTAGCCCGGTCTTTCTCTCGCCCGGACCACTGGCTTTTTCCACCGGCCAAGAAAACACCTTCCGCGTCTACGTGGAGGGCGGACTTGATTACGTCGGCGCAGATCTCCCGCCTATACGGCGATGAACCATGGAAATTTTTCGAACACCCCAAGATAGGACTTGTGTTCCACTTGACTCCGTGGATCGGCACTTTGCTAGGCCGGGTGAAGAATTTCAACAAGATCCACGGCCAAGCAATTTGGGAAGCGTCCCACTACTTGATGCTTCCCCCCGACCGGGTGCGACAAGATCCGGGCCTGGCGACGTTCCAGAGCAAGCGCAAGCGACGTCGAATTCGGGCGGGCGAGGCTTGGCAGTCCCTGTGCCAGTACGTTTTCGACGGTATGCGAGCCCGAGAGTGTGACGTCGACGCGTTCTTGTACCCGGTGTTCCTCCACATGCCAAGGCGTCGCGTTGAGAAGACCAGACTGCTGGCCTACGACGGCACATGGTACCCCGGTCTTGATTGCGCTGAGCCGGTCGCGGACCTCAAGGATGCTTTGGTCCAGCTTGACCGGAAGGACCCCTGGCGTAACCAGTTTCAGGATCAAGTGGAACATCATCCGTCAATGGTCATCGGCCGTCTGTGGGGCGATAGCAAGTGAAGTCGTAGGTAGTCGACCAGATAACTCGTAATAAATGTCATCATTTCTTTTCATATGTCCGATCGTCAAATCACTTGAACTAATTTTACCACTCTCTCCATAGTTGCACCGAACACGTTACCATAAACAGTTCCACCACCATCACGAAAAATAGTCATCACATTCGTCATTCCGCTACTCCAATTCGTCACAGTTCATCACAATTTCACATCAACTCCGGACCTTCCACATCTTCACACCGGTCTAGACCGACCGATGCTACTTCGTGTCTTGGTCTTGGTATTCATGAGTCTGCATCACTGCGAAGCGATTACGACTGACTCGTTCTCGTTCGAACTCTCGTAGAAGAGCCCCACAATTCAAGTCGAGCTCGTCGACCCAAGTTGATTCATCATGGTCCTTCCATCGGACCAGGTACTCTTGGTGAGTCCGACCGAACCTGGTCTTCTTGGTCGACCGAACATCTAAGTGTCGTAAAGCGGACTTTTTTATTAGGCTAAAATAGGGCCTAATGTTGGACATTTTATTAGGCCCATAGGAGGCCTAATATTATGACTAATATTAGGTCCTAAATTTGGGGCCTGATAGTGGACGCAGATAGTGGATACAGTAGTACATAATTAGGTACCGCCATGTCTACCACGGTGGGTACAGTAGTACGTACCACCGTGGTGTACATATACAGGATATAGAAGGGACACGGAAGATGTGCTGATCACTTACAGGTACGCGGCGGACACCAGCGAACAAACAAGGAACAAGCGGAAAAATCAGGTCGACTGATGGACGGGAGGCGTTTCGAATGGACGATGAGGATTGGTTGAAAGTAGGAGCACGGTAGATCTAAGGGTTAAATTTCTAATAAAGTTCTCCTTTTGCGTACGATCGCGCTGATCGACTTTTGGAAGGCACCTTTGCGCCCCCACCTTATTGAAACCTCTACGTCCCGGGCGGGAGCACTAAGTGCGTTTTTGGCCCACCGGTTGGCGTAGAGTGTGAGAACTCACCCCGCAACTCCACCCGCAGTGTCTGAGGTTCTTCGTTTAAAGGTTTTTGGTTTTGGGAACGTGATCGAGCAGTGCTCTCACCTCTTCCCCGTGAAATTAACGTTTGGCCCCTAGAGTTCGGCTGCTTTAAGCGCCCCACGGGAACTCTAGGTGGATTTTAATATAAATACCTTTTCCTCATATAGTCTAGGCTAGGAGCGCATTGATTTGGGCGTTCCTTAGCTGTTTGACGGCTTAGAGGCTCCGCGATCAGGCAGTGAAGACTTCCGCTGCCTGATCAAGTACACCCCCTACCGATCAACACCTGATCGACACTTTTTGCGAATCGTGATCGTGATCGCTGATCGCAAATCGCGCCAACTGCTACTTGAACGACTTCCGGTGCTTGGTCAAGTCTGATCAAGGTATATTACGACTGGGCAGCAGTTTTTAGCCCCTGATCGAGCCTTTCAGTACCAGATCGCACTTGCGATCAAGACACCTGATCGCATCTGCGATCAAGACAGAATATTGTTGATCGACGGTTACTAACGTCAGCCAAAGCCTGATCAAGCCTTATTACCACTGATCTACATCGTTTCAGCGCCTGATCGCGTCGCACTGCCGCCTGATCGCACTTGCGATCAAGAAGGAATATTGCTGATCGTCGGTTATAGCATCGTCCCAAACTTGATCAAGCCTGATCGCGGCTAATTGACGTGGTTTAAGCACCTGATTGCACGTGACCACGCCTGATCGCATCGGTTGTATCGTCACAAGTTAGTTAATTCAATCTTGCACCAAGAATTCGCTGTGCGCTTTCCCCGCCACCTGAGGAGCGACCCAAGCCTAGCCGTCGGGTACACAAGGTGAGCAAGAACAGAAGCAGTCGAAGACATCCGTAGGACCCCCTTCGTTAGTCTGCAGTCTGGGTGCCGTGGTACCGCCTGATCAAGTCTCAAAAACTTCGATCATCCGCTCCACCACAATGGTGCGCGTGCCCGGATCTTTGGTCGACGCGGGATATCACCGCGATTCTACGCAAGATAGCGCGGATGTGAAAGTGAAAACGGAATCTGAAGCAGAGGTAAAAATCAAGGTGGAAAAGGAGTAGGTGGTTGTGACGACGGAGGGCAGTTCGCCGTCGTCATGCCTGAAGAAGAAAGGAAATGCCGATCATCAGGACCTGGGGAGGAATCCAGATGACGTAAAGGAGGAGAAGCCTCAACCACCTCCCGAGGCTCCTTCGGGTTCCCATGCGGATCATAACGCAAGTTATGATCCGCCAAAAATACGTGTATATAATGATCCAGATTGGGATCCGATGGAGAAGTATTACAAGACCGACCAACCGAAGATGTTGATCAAAGCGCCTGGGTCGGAGAGCGACGAAAGCCGATCAAGTACGCCGCCAACGGAAGCCGATCTGGTAAAGACGTTTTACCAAAAGATTTACCGAGAGCACCTGGAAGATTACCTGATGACGAACTCGATCATGAGCCTGCTCGGGGTCACGATCAGCGGGAAGCTGAGTAGACCGGTCAACCAGCCAATCACGAAGGAAAAAGATAAGCTAACGATTGTGCTAAGGCTAATACGCCTGATCAAGCAGGCTGGTCTGATAACAGGCGCCTACGATGCCGAGGAAGTATTCGATCAGGACTCCGAAGATCTGGCAGAGGCCACCCATCTGTTGTATTCCCTGTTGATACCCATCGTGGGCGAAGCAGACGATGAATTTTTCCCTAGTTCACCACCACAATCCCCGTTGAAGATTGAGGCAAGTCCGTCAATCAACGTAGCGGCACATTCGGGGTCATCGTGCTACGAATCTGCCCCTTCAGAGGGTGACGATCAGGGAATTGAGTCAGGTAGCGCTGGGAGTATGGAGCCCAAGATAACCAGAATGGAAGTTTGCCAAAAGGACAACTCCAATTGCCGGTTGTCAAGACGGAACCTCAGTCGTTCAAGACAGAAAACGATCAAGGGCCACAGTGGCAGATGTTTTTTGACAAAGCCATGAAGAAGTTTCTAGCTGAAGAGAGCAGTAAGTGGGCACCTGGAGTCGTTGGCGCCAAAATCCGCCAGCCAAATCAAGGAAGAGCTGCGTCGATCAAGGATGTCTATATGGAGTCCGTACACTCGTTGCGTGGTCAGAAGTCGAAACCAGATAGGTCGAGGACGGTAAAAGATGTGGATATGGAATCCGTGCACTCGTTTCACGATCAACGGTCTCAAATTGACTACGTCGACCCTGATGAACTGATCACACTGCCACGGCGAGCCACAGTGGCATCCGCGTATACTGGGACACCTGATCAGCAGCCAATTGCCAGAATTCGGATGTCTGCGATCAGCGATTTGAAAGAATTTTCGGGAAAAGAAGGGGATGAAGATCAAGCGAGGAACTGGATCAGTCGTCTCAAGTCAGCATTTATGCGCGATCAAGCTTCTGATCCTGAAAAGTGTCTAATCCTGGGCGATTTACTGAAGGCAACAGCGCGCAACTGGCATCGACAGTTGAGTAGAAGCACCCGATCAAGTTGGAAAAGTCTCGTGGATGAATTCGAAGTACAATACTGTGGAACTGGTCAATCGGTATCCCGCCAGTATTATTATATGAAGCAGCGATCAGCCGAAAGTCCTATCGAATATTTTCACCGACTGAATGTGGCGGGACTGCGAGCTAAGTTACCGATCAGAGATGGACCGCCCGAAAATCTGCGCGAACATGTCCAACATTTTCTGGACACTCTGGCCAATCGCGAACTCGCCGATCAGCTGGCTCTCCTACGCTTGGATCGTGCTTCGGCCTTGGAAGAAACGTTGCGGGCATACGCACGCAACAAGTGGTATCAGACAACAGCGGCAGTAGGCACCAGCAGATTCCGCCAAAAATCCGGCGACGATCGAGCACCGGCCGCGACGCGAAAGCCTAGGGGCGTACGTGCGATCAAGGTAACGTCTGGGAGCGAAGAATCAAGCGCTGATGATAGTGGAAGTGATGGCGATCAGCGCCGCTATATGATTGCTACTATGCGCGATCAACCAGGGGCGCACGATCAGCCTGGCGAGTCACGATCAGGCAGACGAAGCGACTCCAACGCAGTCGATAAAGGGGCGATAAAGAAGTGCAGTCATTGTGGATCGATCAGACACGACAACTTACGTTGCTGGAAGCGCCTGACTTGCCTGAAGTGTGGCAAGAAAGGACACCCTACCGATCAATGCCTGTACGTCTGCCGAGCATGCGGCGAGATTCACGATGCGGGGAAGTGCCCTATGGAAGAATTTTACAACAGCATCCGCCAGTGGTATAACCCTACCAGGCATGCAGGACTGTTGTCCAAGGAAGCCGAAGATTTGTTAAACTAGGACGCTCGCCAGGTTGGAATCTGGTACGAGACGAGCGTTCTAGTTTGTGTATTTTTGCATTTGTGGATAAGAAGAGGGCTGATCGAGTAGCAACAAGAGATAAGGAAAAACGCGATCAGCTTGATTTACCACGATTGGCTAATTTCCATATTGATGAGTTTTCTCGATCACCTGTGATCATGCAAGTCGAATTACTTCCAGGCGAATCACGTGGATATTGGAAATATCACTCGCCAAACAAATGGTTCAAGCAAGCCAAGGCGAGTGGAAAAATCAATAACGAGCGAGCTATGATATTATTTGATTCTGGTGCCGAAGTGTCGATCATCGACTCAACCTTTGCTCGTAAGATGGGTTGTTAAATTGACATGAGTCAAACACAAGAATGTGTCGGCATTGGAGAAAGTGCATACCAAACAGAAGGACGTGCAAAAATCAAGATCACGCTAGCGGGCTCATTGGTTTATTATTTCCAGGCATGGGTGGGCAAACTTGTTGGTCAAGATGCCATATTGGGTATGGATTTCATGATACCAGCTGGTGTTCGATTAGATATCGCTCATGGAGCACTAAGTTTACCTGACGAAGTGATCATCCCACTGGAGGGACGTCGACAGTTGTATGGGTCGAGCGGTAATTATATGAAGCTCGATCAGTATGAACAGATCCCAGTAGGTCGATCAGCCGAAGTACGAATTTACGATCAGCGATCTCGCAAGTTGTGGATTACTTGTGGAAGAGATTGGGTCCCCACTATCGCTAGGGGCGCGAGCAATTTGAGGTATTTACGTGTTACGAACATCGTCGATCACCCCATCATTGTTCAAGAAGAGACTATTTTAGGTATTTGGATGAACAAAGATCATGTGCCCCGCCGCCCCGGATTTGTTTCGATCGGGTACAACCGTTACAAAGAGTGGCAAAATCTGGCATATCAAGCCTCCACCGATCTGGTATCTGACGATCAAGAAAGTGTCGATCAGGGTCCATTAGTCGAGAAGAAAGAGTATCCAACTCCTCGAAGTATCTTAGTACGTCCCACGGACACGATCGTCGCATCTGTAGCGTTGGTAACCGAAGGGGCGCAAAAGGTGCAAGGGGTGCAAGAGCGGTGCGATCAGGGGCCGGAAGTGAAAGGTCCGACCCTCAATCAAGGAGTTAAACAGCCTGTTTCAAGCGATACACCTACTCAAGATGCGTGTAATCACCCTGTCTCAGTTAGCCCCAGCGAATTCGACGTGACACCTATTGACGATCAGGTTTGTTATCACGAAGGTGGAGATTTGTATGTGGAAGAATTGGAGAAGCAGATTGCTACGTTACCCGAAGTGTCTGCAAGCACCGAAGAAGTAACCAAAGATGATTTGCTAGTCGGAGATCCCACAGTCAACACAGTGGAGGAGATAGATCAACTTCGCGAAATAATTTGGGCGAAAAAACATCTGTTGATCGGGAAGGGAAACGCGCTACCCCCCACTGCACAAGGAGTTGTTTGTGATATCGATGTGGGTAATGCGCGCCCGATCGCCCAAAAGTGCCTGAAAGTGGCCCCACAATTTCGCGAGAAGTTGTCGACCCTGATCAAGGGGTTGCTAGCAACTAAGATCATTCAGCCGTCAACGTCACCCTGGGCATCGCCTATAGTGATCATCGTGAAAAAGAATGGGGTCGATATACGTCTATGCATCGATTATCGCGCGGTGAATCAACTCACGCGTTTGATGGTGTACCCAATGCCCCTGATCACCGATCTACTCGAAGATTTGGATAAAGCGTTGTGGTTTTGCTCTTTGGATATGGCGAGTGGTTTCTGGGTCGTGTCTATGACCGATCGAGCACGTCAAATTTCGGCGTTTGTCACTCCATTTGGATTGTTTGAGTGGAATAGGATGCCCTTTGGTCTAAAAAATGCTCCGCAAATTTATCAGCGGTTGATCGACAATGCACTATATGGATATCTTAGGGTCAAAGACGGTGAAGATGAATCAGCTGACGTATTTACAGCAGGAGAACCCGACCAAACGCAGGGCCCGTCTGTGCTGCAACGGCGATCATATATCGATGATATATTAATCCCTGCACCTACTTGGTCCACCCTATGCGATAAGGTGCGGCACTTGCTGGAAAAGTGCGATCAATGGAATTTGTCGATCAGCGTGGATAAATCGTACTGGGGGCGAAGCGAAGTGCCCTATTTAGGACATCACGTCTCTTGCCGCGGGTTAGAAACAAATCCAAAGAACATGGACGATCTGATCAATTTGCCTTTCCCTGGCACCTTACGTGATATGCAATCATTATTGGGAAGCCTAAATTACTATCGTCGATTTATTGAAGATTACTCAATTTATGCCGCCGTGCTTTACGAATTGAGGGAGATAGATTATCAAGAGTTGAAGAAACGATCACATAGTGAGGCGGAATCAAATCACGAGGATGATCGACTAATTAGAGCAAAAGTGGCATTCAGCATGCTGAAGGCGAAGATTGCATCAGCTCCAACCCTGCGACACTTTGACCAGGACAAGACGCCGGTGATCGTGGTTTACGCTAGCAAATGGGCAGTATCCGCCGCTCTAGTACAAGAATACGATCAAGTGTATCACCCCGTCGCATTCGCTAGCCGAACGTTGAAAAGCGGTGAGCTGAATTACAGCCCCGTCGAAAAGGAAGTTCTGGCGCTTTTACGAATTTTGGATGTTTATTTCACGATGCTGGTCGGAAAGACGATCACCGTTTTATCACGTCTATCTACATTGAAGTGGTTACTAACATCCAATGGGTTAGACGACGATTAGGTAGATGGGCTGCGATCCTATCACAGTGGGACCTCGAGATCAAGAAATGTGTGCATGGAGAAGAGGAGGTGATAGGGGCGTTACCCGCAAGCATCAATCCCTCGCACCGAAATTGATGAAGCGTTGGTCGCGATCGCACCGAAAAAGCAACCGCGGCAGATGATCGAAGTACCACCTCCCACGGTTAAAAAAGGTGAAGAACTTTACGTGATCAGTTTTGATGGATCGGCATGTGTCAAGCGACGTGTGGGTGCATTTGGTGCCATTGTGTGGAAGTTACCGGAATGGAAGATTATGATCGCGATCGCCGACATGCACCGGATATCACGGTGAAAGAAGCAGAATACCACGGGTTTATTTTAAGTCTGGACTTGTTGGCACGATATCCCAAAAGAAGGGTGATCGTGTGTGGGGACTCTAATTTGGTGATCCGGCAAATGCGAGGAGAAATGGAGTGCAAAGCTCCGCGATTACAAGTGCTACAGCAGCGTGCATTTAACCTCCTACGCGAGTGGAGTGATCATGATTTGGTACATGTCAAGAGAGAGTGGAATAGGAGTGCAGATCACATTACCACCATGGCTATGCAGGGTAGAACAAGAGTTGAGATCGAAGATGAGAAACAGCTGGAAGGATTAGTTGATCTCAACCGTCTACCCGAAGTAATCACATGGAACGAAGATCAATCCGCCCCGCAAGTGCTAGTGACGACCCGATCACGTAACCACCGGCAACCACGACCGTCAACATGGACCGATGTACCAGTAGCCGGAATAAGAATGGAACGGGTGAAAAAGGCACAGGATGAAGAGAAATGGATCCACGATTTGCGGTTTTATCTGTACGGTGACGTTATCCAATTGATCGCAGACGAGGTGAAGGAGTGTGCGAAAATTGCTGACAACTATGATGTTGACGAACAAGGATTACTGATTTACTGTGGAAATGCGGCTAAAAGGAAAACCGGGGATGATCAGGATGATCAAGATGATCGCCGATCGTCAATTAAGCTGGTACTACCCGAGACCTTGCACGCAGATGCCCTCCACCACTATCACGTGAGTTTGGAAGGAGGACACCAAGGAATAGGGCGTACATATCAGCGGATCAGACGGTATTTCCATTGGCGTGGTCTATTCCGAAGCGTACAAAGATTTGTCGGGAAATGCGTGGATTGCGAAACAGGGAAGGGCCAGCCTACGATCAAGGGCATGTCGCCGGGAAATATCGAGGCGACGTACCCATTCCAAGTGATAGCCATGGATCATATCCCATCGCTGCCCCGATCAACGGATGGACATACGGAACTGCTGATTTGGACAGATTTGTTCACGGGTATGGTGATCGAGAAAGCTGGATCGTCCCGTACCGCGCAAGCAATCGCCGAAAATTATGAAGAATGCGTGTTCCGACGGTTTGGGGCTAGTGAGGTGGTCAGGCATGATCGAGAACCTGGTTTTATGTCGGAAGTATTTCGCGCGTTCAACAAAATCGTGGGACAACGTCAGAGTGCCACTATGGCATATCGACCACAGGCAAACGGCAAGGCGGAAAGGACGGTGCAGACGATTACGCGAGCGATCAAGATGTATGTGTCGGATATTGGACAAAAAGATTGGAGTTTGTATGCAGAACGCCTGGTATTCGCACTAAACTCAACCCCTGATCGCATCCGCGGGGAAACCCCATTCTATTTAGCGTATGGGTGAACCCCACGATCGTCGTTGGAATCAACGTTACAACTGGGCGGGATTCGACGTAAAGATCGAGACGCTCGTCGGTGGAGATATAAGTTGCAAAAAGACTACCGATATGCCCGCGATCAAGTGAGCACTCGATTGCACCAAGCTATGGTTGATCGGGCTGAGAAACACAACGATCAGGTGACGCCGCACAAGATCGAGGCTGGCGCAAAGGTCTGGTTGTACCTTGGGGTGAAAGAAGGGTTCGCGAAGAAACTGGCGCATATGTGGCATGGACCCTTCCGAGTTGAGGAGGTGATCGGCGATCATGCAGCGAGATTGGTCACCGCCGGCACCGATTATCGTATGTTCCCAGTGGTACACCTGTCCAAGTTGAAATTAGTCAAGGAATTTCCTGATCGTCCCACTACTGTGCTAGCAGCTGGAATAGAAGATCGTTTCGACTTCGACGAAGCTTTGCTACCTGAAGATAGCTGGGAAAGGACGCTAGATCCCGATGAATTTGAAGTTGATCGTATTACCGATGTGCGATCGGGTCGAAAGACTAGATATGGAAGGACGTTACGAGAATATCAAGTCTACTGGAAGGGGTATTCCGAGCCGTCGTGGGTAGACGAGGCAGATTTGAATTGTGATGCCTTGATCAAGGATTTCAAAAGGAAGATGGTGAACAGACATCGTTTCGACGTCATGCAAGTGGATGAAGAGTCCAACTAGCGCGCGATCGACGTACCGATCAGGAATCACGATCGAAAAATCTCTGATCGCAGAAATGGTTGATGAAACTCACGATTAATGGAGGTACAATGAACGACTTGTAGTGGTGTGATTACGATGGATGTTGCGAGGTATGGTGATTGGATACGGCATATGAGCCGACGGACTACCAATTTATATTATGCATTTAAGGACAAAGGACAACAGTGAAATGACATGATCAAAAGAATGTATTGGTTGAAGAAATGTGATCGACCGACTATTCAGACCCATAGAACTTACGGCGAAGGCGAGGAATCTTACAAACAGGGTGATCTTCGGGGCAGGAACGATATTGAACCCGCCAAGGTTCAAGGTCGTCGACATCTGCCAGCGCTTCTTGTAGGCTCTGAGGTGGCGGTTCCGATAGAAACCCAGGGTACCACGCTCCATCATCGGCCGGGGCAAACTTCAGCGGGCGATTGCGGGCACAATGGGTGATTGAAGGGTCCAAGAAGATGTCGATATATGCCCGTCAGTGCGGACTGAATATTCGATTGATGAGAGAGCCACCGCACAACCCTGCCTTGGGCCTTTCGTAGCCGATCACGCAATGTGTCCGGGTCCGGGGAAACTTGATCGAGGTGACGTCGAGCGGTAGTGAATTCCGCTTCAACCCGATCCGATATCTCCTGTGCTTGGGCCATAATGGCAGTGTAATCGTCCATCAATGCGCGAGTAGACTCGTTCTCCTTCTGGAGGCGATCGCATTGATCCTTGTACTTGTCCACCTCGGTAGTGAGACTTAACGCCCGTTGGACCAAGCGCACATTGCGGGAAGTAACCTGATCGCGCTCGTGCTGCAACGTGGATACACGCTGCTCGAGTTGCTCCAATTCCTTCGTTCGGTATGCAGTTGTGTCGTCAAGCGTTGATCGCGGGTAACGTTCACGGTCGTTGCGACACTCCAGCTCCCGGATCTGGACACCCTGATCGTATATGGTCTGCTCTTGATCGGCGATAGTGATTTTGGCGTCTTTTAACTGGGTTTCGAGCTTCTTGACCGCATCGTTGATAAAATCGCGCAGCGGCTCCAGTTTTTTAAGGCTTCCCTCGATTTCCTTCTTCCGGTCCGCCGCGTCACGTTGGGTACGAGTGAGCCGCCGACGAAGCATCGCAACCGTGTCTTCACTCATGGCGAGTGAGCCAGACAACAAGGCGACCTGCTCGTTGCTGGCACGGAGAGCCTCTTGCAGATCGCAGGCCTGCTTGATCGCGGAGATCTCCTGATCAGCTGCGGCCTTATCCAAGGCAGGAACGTTGGTGATGTGGGGTGACAAGCTGTCCGTTGAAGATGGCCTAACAGACTGTGAATGCCTGATCGAGACAGCCTGATCGCAGTTGTCACGGTTGGACACAGTCGAGTGTTAGATCGCAGTGGACAGCCCCAACGGTAACCGCCTGATGGAATTGGGCTTGATGTATGGGAGAAGGGGCAGATGATGGGTGATGATCGACAGTTGGATGGTGACCTGATCGATGTGCAACGACAAATTCTCCAACGGCAGTATGACTCCCAGAATCAACGGCATGATCGACCCTCTCTCCAACCGCTGTACGGCTGGGAAGAGACTCAGGGGCGGTTGTCGTAAAGCGGACTTTTTTATTAGGCTAAAATAGGGCCTAATGTTGGACATTTTATTAGGCCCATAGGGGGCCTAATATTATGACTAATATTAGGTCCTAAATTTGGGGCCTGATAGTGGACGCAGATAGTGGATACAGTAGTACATAATTAGGTACCGCCATGTCTACCACGGTGGGTACAGTAGTACGTACCACCGTGGTGTACATATACAGGATATAGAAGGGACACGGAAGATGTGCTGATCACTTACAGGTACGCGGCGGACACCAGCGAACAAACAAGGAACAAGCGGAAAAATCAGGTCGACTGATGGACGGGAGGCGTTTCGAATGGACGATGAGGATTGGTTGAAAGTAGGAGCACGGTAGATCTAAGGGTTAAATTTCTAATAAAGTTCTCCTTTTGCGTACGATCGCGCTGATCGACTTTTGGAAGGCACCTTTGCGCCCCCACCTTATTGAAACCTCTACGTCCCGGGCGGGAGCACTAAGTGCGTTTTTGGCCCACCGGTTGGCGTAGAGTGTGAGAACTCACCCCGCAACTCCACCCGCAGTGTCTGAGGTTCTTCGTTTAAAGGTTTTTGGTTTTGGGAACGTGATCGAGCAGTGCTCTCACCTCTTCCCCGTGAAATTAACGTTTGGCCCCTAGAGTTCGGCTGCTTTAAGCGCCCCACGGGAACTCTAGGTGGATTTTAATATAAATACCTTTTCCTCATATAGTCTAGGCTAGGAGCGCATTGATTTGGGCGTTCCTTAGCTGTTTGACGACTTAGAGGCTCCGCGATCAGGCAGTGAAGACTTCCGCTGCCTGATCAAGTACCCCCCCCTACCGATCAACACCTGATCGACACTTTTTGCGAATCGTGATCGTGATCGCTGATCTCAAATCGCGCCAACTTCTACTTGAACTACTTCCGGTGCTTGATCAAGTCTGATCAAGGTATATTACGACTGGGCAGCAGGTTTTAGCCCCTGATCGATCCTTTCAGTACCTGATCGCACTTGCGATCAAGACACGTGATCGCATCTGCGATCAAAACAGAATATTGTTGATCGACGGTTATTAACGTCACCCAAAGCCTGATCAAGCCTGATTACCACTGATCTACATCGTTTCAGCGCCTGATCGCGTCGGACTGCCGCCTGATCGCACTTGCGATCAAGACGGAATATTGCTGATCGTCGGTTATTAGCATCGGCCCAAACGTGATCAATCCTGATCGCGGCTAATTGACGTGGTTTAAGCACCTGATCGCACGTGATCACGCCTGATCGCATCGGTTGCATCGTCACAAGTTAGTTAATTCAATCTTGCACCAAGAATTCGCTGTGCGCTGTCCCCGCCACCTGAGGAGCGACCCACGCCTAGCCGTCGGGTACAAAAGGTGAGCAAGAACAGAAGCAGTCGAATACATCCGGAGGACCCCCTTCGTTAGTCGGCAGTCTGGGCGCCGTGGTACCGCCTGATCAAGTCTCAAAAACTTCGATCAGCCGCTCCACCACATAAATACAAATTTATTATCCACTTTAATGCAACAAAAATTGAAGCGAGACAGTAACGCAATCCACTATCCACGAGAAACGAGAACGAGAACGAGAAAACAATTCCAGCTGCACTTGCAGCGTACTTAATCTCCACTTGTTCACGAAACAATTCCAGCTGTGCTTAACAGAGTACTTGTGGTACACTTATTCACGTGAGAAAGAAAAATCAAATTCAGAAGTGATTTATTAGTGTTAAGTTTAACCTAAACTAATAATATGCAAATACACAATGTTCTTTACTTAGCCTAAAATTATGTACAGTACATTACCTTTTCACTGTAAAGTCGCTAAAAAAACAGCAATATCGCGACGCGAGCCGCCGCAGGAATTGCGCGTGTTTCTAACAATCTCCACAAAATCCACTTACACAGCTTGATGTGTAACCACGACCACCAAGAGAGAGAGAAAAGAGACAGCCAATCCACTGTAACAGCCGCAGAAATTCTCCAATCGAGATTATCCACCCGAAAAGAGAACATGACAATTAAAATGAAAAAAGTGATTAAAATAGATTAAATCCTAAAATTTAATCTAAGTAAACTTATACATGCATTTGAGTATTACCCAATTACATTTCGGGTAATACCCAATTTCCGTTCCGCTTGTCCCAAAATGTCAGCAAGCGGGCGTCGCGCATTTCATCACCGTTAACGATGAAAACAACACCCAAGACAGTTCGCAGACAGGAGATAATGATAACCAAGGCAGGGACTCAACCAATAGAATGTGTTTGAGGAGTGATTAGCTATCCTAACATGAAATACGCATAAGACTTGAAGTTGTAGCGATCCTCCATCTGTCGTGTATCCTACACTACTTATCCGTACCTAATTATGAGTACAATGATTCCTAACTACACCACCTAATCTCTTAAAAGTACGAAATTATCAAATGAAAATGAGATAACGTCTAATATGCCCCTGTTTTGGCCCAAAAATTCTAAAATGCCCCTCTTCTTAAAAAATTCCTAAAATGCACCTGTTTTCGCGGTGCCCTCCAATCGCTAAATTTAAGGCGACTATTTAATGAAACATTAGCTTATATACTTTCCTTAAGACTAAAACTTCCTTACTTGCTCCCTGTGCGCCGCCCTACACTAATCATGTAGGGCGCACTGCTACTGAGAAACAACTTCCAGACTCTAACGTGCTCAAATTTGTTGGGGACAATATCATTCGTTAGCCTGGAGGCTACAATCTTCGTGACCCACTGATTACCTTCCCACATGGCTGTTCGCTTGAACAGTAGCTCGTGCGTGTTTGACAGTAGCTCATGCTTGCTGTGGCTTAAAGCGATTTCGATAAACTTATACCCTTCTCCGTCGATGTCTAGCCTATCGGCGCCTTACGCTTGAGTACATGGGACAACTACGTAGTCCCATCCATTCTTTCACTGGTCTGAAGATCACTACTTCTGCACATGGTCAGACAAAAAATGCGTATCCGTTGTGTCCGTTTTGACAGCGTACCTGTTATGTATTGGTTCATGCAGTTGAGAGATGAAGCGTGGTTCTTCTAGCACTACGTAGAGTATCCTTGAAAATATATAACCGATTCAGTCGACTTGCAACCCCTCCTCATCCCATTTGATCTTTCTATTGTGACGGCGTCATGAAAACCTCCTTCAGCAAAGGGGGTGAGCGTTTGACGTTCGGATGACGTCCCAACATCCCCTAATATATCTAGCAAAGAGAACTTTGGGCCAAAAGAAGGGCATATTAGACGTTATGTCTTCATTAAATAGTCGCCTTAAATTTAGCGATTGGAGGGCGCCGCAAAAACAGGGGCATTTTAGGAATTTTTTAAGAAGAGGGGCATTTTAGAATTTTTGGGCCAAAACAGGGGCATATTAGACGTTATCTCAATGAAAATATACACATACCCGGTTTCTGGTACAAATCCGTAAGATCGAGTATTTTCAACAGACAGACGAGTGGGAAGCAAATTCATTATGCAGGCTTTGCAGCGCGAAGGCATTGCAAATATTCAACGAGAACACGCAGCTCGGCCGCGATGTATCGAGGATGAAAAGAGAGTGGCCATGTTCTATACGTTTTTGCTCACATATATTATCTAAGGGGAGTGATAGGTGTACCTCACCCCCCTGTTACATGTTCCTCACTTTTTAAACGTGTACCTCAGTCTGTCCGTTTTCACCGGACACCAACCACTCTGATGAGGTACACCAATCACTCCCTTCTATATGAGCCTTTTATTGTCGCTGCACTCATCCGGCTACATACGATATCTGCTTTAATTTCAAACTACACTGATGAGCATGCTCTTCACTCAAATGCTTCGTTACAAGAAATACCAGCTCGTGGCACATCTACAGAAACTTTACAAGAAATATACTTCAAACCACAATGGATTGCGCATGAAATGCTGGCCACAGTGAAGCTTGACGTCCTTGCCCAGTACGATCGGTTCGCCGTGATAGATGCGATCTTTCGCACGATACCGAAACTACGTCTCAGTATTACGGCCGCAGCAGCGTCGACTTCTCTCGCAATCTTTCAGTACCAAGGTCTTGAAACGGTATTCTGTCAGAATACCGGCGACCTCGTCACCGTCATGGGAATCATCGATTTCTTAACGCAGTAATGAAGGTCGTCGAACGAGACGCACAATACAACCCTGAAGTGTTCGGCGATAAAGAAAAACATAATCGAGACACAGTGGCAGAATTATGCAGCCAGATCATGCGAGCAGTCCAATTATTAGTTCGAAGTTCGCCTGGAAATAGCGGCAGCTCTGATTCCCAGCGCAATCAACTTGAAAAATATGAAGCTTGCAGTGATTCTGTCGAAGCAACGGCTTACGGCGCTTCAAGCATGCTGGTAAATCGGATAGCCGTGCTTTCGCCGATGCACGGTGAAGAATTTTTGCGGTAGATGTTGCTTAAATGGCCTCAACGTAACGTACAGCTTGAGTTGTTCTATGTAAAATTTACAGCGGGACTACTGTCACAGTTCATGCAGCTCGGCCTTGTATTCCAGCAGACGCGGTGCGCCGCGTCTTCACGCGTATCCAGGCATGTATCCAGTCGATGCACTTCCTAGTGGCACAAGAGGCGTGCAATAGTGTCGGAATTTTCAGCTAATAAGTGTTTACTTATCGCGCGATCACGTGGTGCGTGAGAAGATAGCCTCCGTGCTGCACGAGAACACCACCTCCCATTGGAACGAGCTCATCCGTACGATCTCCGACGAGTGTTTTGACATGCTCTTTGACCTGGCATGACCGAACAGAATAGATAGAAACATATTATTATTCACAGGTATAAAGCCTTGTACAATGCGCCCAGCACTTATAAGAATTAAATACACCATGAGCAGCGAAATTGGACTGTCTGGCCACGTGTACCTAGTCCAACGATATGTGCTATTGCCGCGACCGGCGAGCAGCGCTATCCGCCACGCCGTCGTGTCATCAAGAATACCAAAAAAAGATACAATAATGAGCACATGTACTTAGTATACCAGTTTTGTACTGTAGCAATTTATACCTCAAACAAAAGTATCGTATGTAGCCGGATGAGTGCAGCGACAATAAAAGGCTCATATAGAAGGGGAGTGATAGGTGTACCTCATCAGAGTGGTGTCCGGTAAAACGGACAGACTGAGGTACACGTATCAAAAGTGAGGAACATGTAACAGGGGGGTGAGGTACACCTACCACTCCCCATTATCTAATTGGTGTTATATTTTTTTTGCCGATATTCTGCACATATAAAAGATAGTGGGAATGCGAGCGAGCAGAGTGTTGAAGAACGATCGTGGGGCCCTTCGACAGGAGGGATCGGTAACGAGCGAGAGAGTACGCAAGAATCTTGTTGCATAGTTAAGAAAATGGAATCCACATACTGTATGATGGGAGATTCACTATCTAAACCATTAAAAGCCGATGTACTGGATTATGCACTGAGGAGCAAAATGATCCGTTTGGGCAGCTGAGTTAGAGAATATGTTTATCTTGCGGTGTCGGTCAGGCGATCAGGACACCAAGAGAAGAGTAATAAGCATCGCAAGTCAACGAAAAAGCCCACGCGCAAGACAACAGATCCTCCAGGCTGGAAGTGCCGGGGGCGATCGTGGCCCATGTATTGCCTCCAATGTGTGACGAATACCAATGTGACTGTGGGATTGAGATCCTAGCGGTACTTTCTTTACATGTTGCGAGTGCGGGAACGCCGTACAGATCATCTTTACAGTCACCTGACTTGGATCGTGGGTTGTGGATATAGCGATGCGCAGTTTTGTAGAAAAAATGGTAGCCAATAAAAAAAATAGCTAACTGTTGTTTGGGATATCATGTTAACAGTGACACTTGTCACTCTAATAAATATTAAGGGTTGGTTTTTATGCATTTGCAGAGAAGATCAGTCTCCACTGGTGGTTGCACTTCAACATGGCCTCGTGGTGTCCTGGACAATGAGGTCAGATTCCAATTTTCTCGCTCTAGACAACATTGATCCCATCCCGCCGCCAGGATGAGAAACCACATTTTTTACGTTTTCTGTCTCTTGCTGCTTGGTTGGTCCAGTGCACTGTCCTCTCCAGCTGTTGCCAAGACGTCCCCGCTGATCACACTAGATGACACTCACTACGTCCAGTCAATCATCGGCAAGAAGCGAATGCTACGCCTGAGCAATGACCCGATGGACACCACCGTGGAAGAAAGAGGAGCGGGTATCAATCAATTCATTGCACAGTTGAAAGAGCATCTTAAGTTCATCCAATCGCACCTATCAAAATTCAAGCAACAAATTATCGATTTTATGGTGAGAAAGCATTGGATCAACCTGAGAAAAACTAAGGAGGCTGCAAGCACCGTGCGTGTGAATCCGGTACCCACGAAGGAGCATGGCCGTCCTGCTGCGAGTGCAGAAGAAGTGAAGCCTGAAACTGTGTCCCGTAGCGTTACTGGCACCACGCATGAGACGTCTACAATTCGGGATGGGCATGTCCGTCCGGGCGCCACAGCTGAAGGTGCTGAGGCGACGCATGGAGGTGTGTCTAATGGCGCTACTGGTACCACGGCAAGGAATTAGTAAGTCCGTCCAGATTTGGATGATAGTTCACCGACCAGAGGTGACCCCACCATCGAGGAAGGAAGAGCGTTGTTGCCCCAAGATACCGAAAAAAGGAACTTGGCAAGAGTACCCGACATTTCGTCGGTTTGGCTATTTTACTCTTTACGACTATGTCATCTGGGCAGGTAGCATTGTATGTAGATAAGACACGGAATGTCACTGCATTAACTAGACCAGGATTAAATTGGTGGATCGGCATGTATTGGTGTTAATGTGTATCTTTGTTTCATTGTCCTCTTTTTTGCGTATGTTAACTGAATAAGGACACTCAATGGGGATACACACAATGTCCCCCCCATTCAGTGTCCAACTATGGAAATTTGTTTTCACCGACTTTGATAAAAAATAGGGGAATTGCTATTTTCACGCCCCTCCAAAATATAAGGACCCTAAAAACGCAAAAATAATTATTAGGTACCGTGCGTATATATATACGAACCACAGGTGACGTACTTTAGGATACTGGAGAAACAGCAAAAGTGATTCTGGCTTCTCAGGCAGCTGTGGAGCGTTGGAAGCACTTTCTTCAGCACATAAACAATTGTCTTCTCTTTGCATGCGACACAAGCGCCACAAGATCGAGGGCGCGATCCCTCGACATCGAGTCCATTGGAAAGAAACATAGTTGCAACCACGATGTCGAGTTTCTTGAAATATGAACTGATAGAATCTCAACAAACGGAATTATGACAGAGAGCAGCAAATACAACAAGCGAAAATTTAGCGGCTGCGAAACAGCAGCAAAAACTCAAGCGAAAGCAGCAACAAGAAGTGAAAGCTCAAGAAGTGGCAAGGAAAAAGGAACGAGCAGCCTAGTGGAAAGCAGAACATATTGAGAAACGACGAGCGCATGGCCGACAAGTGAAGTTGGCAATGGACGTGACGAAACGAAAAGAAACGCAATTGGAGCCCGACAGAAAGTGATACGGGAACGACGAAGTGCGTGGCGAACAGAACGTGACTTGTCACCGGAGAAAAGTGCTCGAAGAAATGCCAATATCCAGAAATTCATTCAACAAGAACTGGATAAACAAGCGCAGCATGCACGGGAACAGAAGCAACGGGAACGGGAAGAAGAGAGACAGCGAGCAGAAGCGGGTGTCGTGCAACAAGACACGGTTCGACCCTAGGTAGACAAAGATGGGGCCGAGACCGAGACGTGGAGTGAGCTTGCACACATGACAGCAAGATTCGGAGACTTTGAATACGAAGTGATGTTGTAACAAAAATGCCCCCTCGAGAGACCGATCGATGGATCGCGCTCACCTTTATAATTTGATCGGACACCAGTTTAGGAAGTATGTGACATGAGTGGCCGAAACACACGATTATCCGCTTTTGGAGCCACGCATATCCCGTACAAAAAGCAGTACATTCCTATCTAATAATTATTTTTGCTGTTTTTAGGGTCCTTATATTTTGGGGGGGCGTGCAAATAGCAATTCCCAAAAATAGTGATGGGGGACACACTATGTCCCCCCATTGAGTGTCCTTATTGAGTTAACTTACGCGAAAATAGAGAACATTCAAAGATACACAAAACTTGGGCAGTTAGGCCCTTCACGGGGTGAAGGGCCTAACTGCCCAAGTTTTCTTCGCTATTTGTTTTATTAAAGTTGGTGAAAACAAATTTCCTAAGTTTTCGTCGCACCTTTACTGCATTTTTTCACAGTAGATAGACAATTGTGGAGAGCTGGAGGTTTGATTTTGATCTTTTAAGGTGCTAAATCGGATACTTATAATTACTGTTAGTTAATTAATTTCTGAAGTAACGCAATTAGCTTCAGCACATAGTCTCATGTATATTTACATGTTAGGAAATATAATCACTTCTTAATACACGTTCAACTAAGCAAGTACCATGACTTGGTTATCTTCATCTACTGTCAACGAACTGTCCTGAGGTGCTGTTTTCATCGAGAACGGATACTTGGTTGCAACTTAGTTCAAGAAAGACAAATTCGGTATATTCAAGGTTAAAATCGACATCTACGCTCAAGTTTTCTAAGTTCTTGGGCAAATGGACAAATAAACTGTTGAGCGCTATGGTGCTTTACCATACCAATAGCGAGAATAAACCACTTGTTACGTAAATTTGTACTCAGTCAAACGTCGTTCCACTCCAAACGTAAACTTATCCACAGTAAATCGTTCTTCCACGTAAAAAGGTCAATATAATCGATAATATCCACACAGCTATTTAGTAGTGGTCACAACCACAGTCCTGTATGTAAATGCGATATTAGGTAATCGGGTAAGTTGCACACTGTATGCGCGAGAATGCGTGATGCCAAGAAACAACGTAAAAAGCGCCTTGAAAGAAAATGCAAAAGTAATATATTTAACTATAGCTAAATTCTAGTCGGACACAAATACACAAAAATAGAGTATACCTATTTTTTGGTCCTGTGCGAAGATGTCCAACTTTAAATGCCTCGGCGTCTTCATACAGCGCTGCATTTTAACAGTATCGATTGTACATTTTTAAGTAGCATACACACGTCCCTCCGAAACATTATAGCCTCGGTGGAAGGTGAAACATATAACTTATCGTAGATTATAAAATAGCGAAAAAAATCAATGTATAAGATTTCCATATAGGAACGATAGCGGTGGAAGCCGAAACTTATAAAGTACTGGAATTTATTAAGTAGCAGGGGATAAGATTTCAGAGGGATGACCGTAGTTCACAAATGTTGATGGTCTTTTTATTGCACTTTCATTCAAAGTGCAACGTAAGTATTTTTCAAGCTCCATTTATAGAGTGAGATAGCCGAACATGCCCTACAGCTCGTCCTTCGCCTCGTGTTCATCAGCGACCGACGGCTTTCCAATTGACGTCGTTGGGATCGAGGCGCGTTCGTTCGGTACCTCGGTGGCTGGTACCACATTTGTCCTATAGACGCCTGTATACGACGGCAGCGTGAGCTTCGTCGCATACGCACCTCCAAAGTAAATCGTGAGGGTCGTGGCTTCCTTCTCGCCAGCGGATCCGAAATCGCGCGGGCTTGCCACGCCCACCGACACGCGAATCTGGTGGTCGTGCTTCACAACGTACGACGTTGGTTCAAACCGGAAAACCGCTTGATAAACCTGGTGCGGCACAATATCACGCGCGTCACGGCGCTTGAACGAGTGCACGTGCGTGTCTGGTCGGATGGTCTTGTGTCTCGGATGCAGCAACGCTTCCGTGATGTACGTGATCCCAGGGCGCTTGTTCTCATTTGGGAAGGGAGCTGTATTGTCAACGTCCTCGAGGTACGCAACCAGATTAATATCCGGGTGGTCAACCGAGAAATAGAGACGCAATTCTGCTTCGCCTGTGATTTCGGTCAAAGGCAGTTTCGGCGTCAGGAAGGTCGTATACAGATCAGCTAACGGCGTGCGGTCGTGGTAGTACATTGGACGCAGGCCGAACAAGTGATCGAGCATACTCCAGCGCGTCACCGAGTCCGGCGCAGACTTGGTCGTCACATTACGCGTGACATGATTCGTCTCGCTCTCTGGTTCGGACCGGAACGATTGGTTCGCACTAAGATAGAAGGTTTGGTCCGTCAAATACGCGGGCGGCCATGTGTTGGACTCTTTCCAGCGATTTTGCACCATCGTAAAATAATGCACAGGCAGTTCGTCCTCAATTTTCGTCAGTTTGCGACGGTTCGCGTACAGATGATAGTCAAAGAAGCGACTTACTTCATCCAAATGATAGAAACATTTCTGCTTTGACTGAGCAAACGGGTCTGCATTATCGACACCTGCGTGACTCCATGGGCCCAACGTAAGACGATGAGAACCCGCCTGCTTTCCTATCATTTCCAGCGCTTCTTTTGGTAACGTCGGCAAAAGGGACGCGAGATCAGCGTCGAGCGTGTTGGTCAGATACTGGAAGAGCAGAATGCTCGATCGTGCGTTGCTCATGTCAAAGTATCCTGCCAACGTCTGGACCGCCACACCTGAAGTAGCAATTTTGTCAAGATACCGAATCGGATCCATCTGCTCGGTGGTTGCATTGCTTGAAGCAAAGGTATCGTCTCGAAAATGCACATTTTGTAATTCCTGAGCCAGATCTGGATTGTTCATATGTTGCTCTATATACTTGGCAAACTTGGCGTCATCATCATCCACACGATAGACATTTCCACCAAAGTGCTTGAGCATCAGTCGCGGCTTGAACGTTGGGATCTGATTCCAACGAATCTGACGATCGGTTGCACCAGTAAAGGACGCCCAATCGTTCAGTGCCTTGTCATTTTTGACACCTCCCGGAAAAAGCGCGCCCTGGAACACATCCAACGTTACACTCGTGACGGAAACTGCTTTCAGTGCCGGGTGGCCACTCGCTGCGACTAAAAGTGCCCCCGTGCCATCAAATCCTTGTCCAAAGACAGCAACGTCGCCATTGCTCCAGACTTGGTGTGTAATCCACTCGATGAGATCATACGCATCCTGTACTTCGGCATCCGCAAAGTCGTGCACTTTCGTACCTGCCGACGCCCCTGTACCCCGCACGTCCACGGAAACCCAAGCATACCCGTTGGTTACAAACCGATGGATATACGCATTGACCCGTGGGTTCGTGAAGCTCCGCTGCGTGAACAAATGGAATGGAAAATCGAGGGTGTACCCACGACCGTGACGCGTGGGGAACAAGATGGTCGGGACTTTTTCCTGTCTCTCCCAGATATAATCCGCGACATACGTGTCCACTGCAAGATTCGTCTTGTCCCGCATGGCCACGTATTGGGTCTCATGGTGAAGGCTGTTGGGGTTAAAAAAGCGCAACGACTCGTAGCGTTTCGACCCAAACCACGAATGATCGTTCACATGCACGTCACACGCGATCGGATCTTCCCGGTTGGAAATGTAGCCAGCAAACTGATGCGCTAAATAGAGCGAAATCATGGACAGCACGGCATTCTTGACGTAATACTTGCTTCGAGCCGCCGCTGTGGACGGGGACGGCGACGACGTCATGGTTATGACGAGCTGATGGAATGGGTAGATGGTTAGGGTTAAATGAAAAGGATAATATCGACCATGACGTAGGATTTTTGGTGTAACCATGTCAAGTGCGGCCGCTCTCATTACACTCGGACACGACTCTACGCCGTGCTGGAAGTCTGGACTCGAACCATCACGTCTCCCGGTCCCATGGTGCAGCCTTGAACTGCTCCAGCAGAGAGTCGATGGAAAAATAGAATAATCAACCTATTGATTACTCGCGTTCTGGGCAATATCTGGTGGTTGTACGACGCCCACGATCCTGAGATGGTGCTCTTGTGGTCCCTTTTCCAGCGATTGAAGACACGGTAGAAGGCGAAGCCCCTTTTCTTGGTTGTCAGGCTGCATCCGTTCTCTTCGAGCGATTGCTTTGAACTGCCGAACTGCTTCCAAAAAAGTTAATACACTTGAAGACGACTTAATCTCTTTGTATCCACAAGAATGTGACATGCTGCATAAGATGTGTCATATCCCTTCCGTTCTGCTTTAAATTGTTCCAATTCATCGGGGAATATAACCGTATACATTTCGGCTTCGTGATCGTGTGGTGCAGTCAAGTTCAAAATCGAACACCGATGTGTCTGAAACTCGACCACCATCGTGCCCAGCCGACCAACTTACGGGAGGGGGGGTACTCCACGAACCTTCGTCTGTATGCAGATCTAGTGACCGATCAGTACTGCAGGACGCCTGGTCTGATTTAGCTTCAGTAATCTCACCTTGTGTACCCATTGGTATGGGTGGTAACACATTCGATGGACCGTCGCGCAGTATGGGTCTTGATAGGTACCGATATGGATGGTACCACTTCTGGGGTAACTTTTACCAAAAACCAACGAAAGATAATCCAAATGAACCGATCTGCGAATGAGCGGAAATCGTCACTCCAAATGCGAAGAAAACTTGGGGCAGACCGCGAGGCGGTGTGGAGACCCAACCAATAGAAATCTGGGGCGCGCAGCAGTGTGGAGACCCAGCCAATAGAAATTTGGGGCGGACCGGAACGGTGCGTAGACCTAAGTAATAATCTGGGGCAGATTGCTAGACGCGATGTGGGGACCCAGCCAATACAAAAGAGAATAACACGTTCCAAACGTGTGGGGCTTGAGGGGTGAGTGAACGAAGTGGAGCGCTTCCAGTCGTGGGACTTCCGGTGGGCCTAACGTGTCCTGGCCAGGGAAAATGAGCTAGAGGGGACCGTGTTAACCCTCTGCTCCCAATAACCCCTGCGGTAGGAGCTGCGACTTATGCGAACCAAAGAAAAACGAACACTATATTTAATATCCAATTAAAATACAATGTGTAAACTACATGCAAAACCGTGTGCTCACCTTAAATCTGCGTACTAAACACCCAGACACAAGATTGGCCCAAAATACTTCCCCTTTTAGCCAACCCAATCGCTCCAACTTGATCACTGGTACACTGGTACATGCTTGTAACAGGGGGGTTGCATTCGGTTACATTTGGTTATGTTGTGTACGTAAGTGCACTACGCTTGAGGTCAGTATTGACCGGTACGAAAGTTTCTGGACCTATTGGTTATTTTAACCAATCATGGCAGGGGCCCTACGTGGAGGCGTGACAGCCTGTCACGCGTTGGTACACAGGCGTGTACATTACATTTCGGCTAGGTACGAATTGAGTAAGTTCTACTTAGTATTACATATAGTTTTTACATTACTTTAATTAATTTAGGCAATTACATATTAAATATATATTCAGTTTACATTTCACTCTATAGACTGTTAGGCGCACGACCTCGACCGGTCGCGCGCGCAGTGAGTGTTGTAGTGAAAGGGAATGCCTTCCCTTAACTACCCGCTTATTAAGGGAGCCTTGTATCAAGGCGTTAGTTCATACTAACTTGTAAACCAAAGGAAATCTTGGCCCCGAGTAAGAGAGAACTCTCTTATTGAGCCCTTTTATAAGGGCGTATCGGCTAAGTAGCGGCATATCGCCGCTTTAGCAAAGTGTTCCTCTGTGCGCTAGTCGCACCGTGAGTATACGCACCGGCTACAATGCTAGTAAAAAAATCATCTGGACTTCACCACAGTCTCCAATTTCATGCATTAATCCGTGTCCATTCCACCAGGTAATTCCACTTGATCTCCAATCGCCACATTTCTTCTTTAACACTTGTCTTTGTAGGCGCTCGGTGTTCGCACTCTCCACATATTCTCGTCCCTAGACGTCTGACCATTCTGACGACTCGGGCGATACTCAGATTGTCAGTGAACTAGATGAGCACCTAGTAGAGGTCAATCGGCTTCAGAAAATAATCGATGCACTCCAACAGGAATGGAAAGTCGAACGTAAGAATCGGACTATGGTCGACGCGCCTCATTCCAGCGGCTAAACCAAGACGTAAAGCAATTCTCCATGCTGATGGAGGCAGTACAAGCTGAACGCGCACCCTTGACAGCCGATATTAAGAGTCTCAAGACCTTGGTTTCGCAAAAAAACAATCAAGGTATGTCGATCCACCGTTAACTCCTCCACCTTGAGTCGGTTCTCACTTTCTTCTGTATGTAGATACATTACCAATCGATAGCGTTCAAACCGTGAACACGCTGATTGATGCCGACCGGCAGATGCACAACTACTTCGATCAATCTCGACCGGTATTGGAAGGGATGATAGGCGCTCGTCATGATATGAGTCGCTTCAACATCTGTCGATCGCATCTACAAGAGCAGCTCGTGCTGAACACTCGGCAGAGTTCCGAGAATCAGCCGACCCGTCGGTTATTTATTATCAACAGCGCGACTTGGATCTACAGATCACCGAGTTACAACTCACGATAGCCTATTACACCGAAAGAATTGACGCCTCCCAAGATTGGCCCAGCGTTTGGACCCAAGAGTCGAATCGTCGCTGGGGAACCATTCACCGGTGCCTCCATTCCCTGCGGAACATCCTCGAGCGCCCTCGCGGGCTCGCAGTCGTATTTCGCCGACAACATTTCCAAACCAAACTCGGGTGGAATTTCTCGCCAATCATTGGCTGAAATTCCGCCCATCAAAAAACGCAAGCATAGTAAGAAACGCAAGGAAGCGGCGAGAGGCGCGAGGGCGCGGGGCGTAGCGGAAGATCCAGATAAAGAAGAAAAAAGAGGGGCAAGACACCGGCGAATCCTTCAAGCGCAACAGCGGATCCAACTGCACCAGTCCAAGCCACTAAATTTCAAATCGCCCTCGACCCCGCATACTGTTTGGCCCAAGTCAACATTAGCCTCGCCTGGAGAAGACTCTGAGGGTGGATCGCTGGCTTCGGATGAGCTCCTTTTCTATCTATCTCAATCCCGATCCACCCAGCGTCGTTGTTCCAGTGCTGCAGTTGAATCGCCAGCGCTAGAAGCCGACCAAGTGGTGCACCAGAAGGGCGAAAACGGTAAATAAATATCCAAACCGGCTGAAAAGGCGCCTGAACCATCTCTTCTGCCCGGCACTTCTGGTCTGCACCGTTATGCATCGTTGGGAGCATTGAAGTTCGACGTGACTCTTTCTCCTTCAGGTCTGGCTGCCGCCGACCCTTGGTCTCCGGGGAAGATCGATCTCCTGCGGCAATCCGTTCCAACCAAGCAGCAGTCGGTCCGCACTTTTTTGCGTCCGGACTTCTGGATTTTTGCGCTGTCGGAGAGTCATCCCAGTTCAACCGAGTGGCGACCTGATCTTATCACTGGACCGCAGATCGCCCGTCTGTACTACACCAAGCCATGGCATGTTTTGCTCCGCCCCGACTTGAACACCATGTTTACGCCAACTCCGTGGATCACCTTGTTATTGAATCGCTTCGGGCATTTCTAAAGCACCCACAGATAAGCGATCTGGGAGTCCACGCACTATATGGTGCTTCCTTCGGTCGAGTGAAGCTGGAAAAGTACCTGGCAACTTTCCAGAAACAGCGGAAGCAGCATCGGAGTCGGGCGGGTGAAGTCTGGCTGTCCATCTGCCATTTCATACTGGAGGCCATGCAGGCACGAGAATGCGTCATTGACTTCTTATACACAGTTTTCCTCCATATGACCAAGCGTCGCGTGGATAAAGCCGTGGATTTGACCGAAAACGGAGCTTGGTACCCCGGCTACCACTGCGACACAGTTACCGACAACTTGATGGAAGCCTTGACCCAGCTTGACAAGGAACATCTTTGGCGCAACCAGTTTCGCCACAAGATCGCTGATCACCCAGCCATGATTATCAGTCGGCTATGGGGTGATCGCGAACTTTGACATAGTAGGCACCGATCGGGTAATCATTCACGTATTCATCAATAATAAATTTCATTTTAGTTTACCCGATTGTCCATCTGTCGTAGCCTTTATCCACATTAATCAAGGTCCACTCTTACCACATCCAACTGTATCCACACGCGAGAATCGTTAACTCTAACATCGAAAAATACCCACATCCTTAAGTCACTCTGTTACCATCGATATATCACCAGTTCATCACATTTCGTCACACACTCGTAGTCGTAATCACAATAAAACATCACAAATATTCACGTCGATCGATATACATGCCGATAGAAGCCATTGTAAATCTTGATTTTCCACTTCGTGAGTTTGCATCGCTCTATAACATTTCCGATTGATTCGATTTCACTCGGAGTTCCTTGGAAGAGCGCCACAATTCAAGTCAAATTCATCGATCCAAGTTGATTCTTCGCGATCCTTAAATCAGATCAGATACTACCGGTGCGTCTGACCAAAACACGTATTCTTGACCGATCTGACACCCAGTACTTCCTCCACTTCATACACATCGTACTTCGGTGGTCGTTCTTGACTGTCTTCAGGCAATAGTACTTCGTCGGAGTCGAATCTGACTGACTTGTCTACTAGCTTTAGCTTGGAAATATGGGCAGTCGGCTTGACATCACCACTGTCGATACCACCAGTACCCTTCCCGATCAGCAAATATTTCCTCTTCTGTATTAATTCCTTGAGATGATCGGTCTGTTCAGGGGTGTCGACGACTTGGTCTCCTACTTGCGGATTGCCTAGGGTCACTTCAAGTGGATCGGTTGACACTTCGGATGGAGCAGCCATCTGACTCTCCGATCCTTGAACGCACTCCTCTCCGCCCCGTGCGTATACACCTGGTCATCCGGTGAGGTGACTTCACTCGGTCCGCCCCTGTCAAACGGGCAATACTGTTCCCTATCGACGGGCTGTCGTTCTGAAGTATCAACTTGAGTGGAAGCGCCATTACACTCGTCGCCAACAATACTTCGATCGTCCCCATCTACCGTCGGTTTCACTGTCACCCGATCTTGTGATGCAAGTGTGTTGATGACTCTCGGCACATCTTCCTGTGAGCCCATTGTAACGGGTAACTGTACTGTCAACCTCCGGCACATATTGGGTGTTGCGTAAGCTGGCCTTTCCGTCCAAGGTAAGGGGTCTTCTTCGGCTGGTTCGTCATCGCCGACCAGATCAGTGGTATCTTTATATGCAAAACTTTGCCACTCAACATATCGTCTTGATCCAATCGAAATAAACCCCATCTTCCTTGGTACTTTTCCTTCGGCCAGACACATACCAACGATCGTACCGTTGTCTAACATCAGTGGTTTGTCACGGATATTAGTAACCCGTATGTAATGGCTTTGGTCTCCACTTTACACAAACGTCGATACTCACTGTTCGCCCCTGCTTACGCACAACTTCTTTGTCCGATAATCCTTTCCCACCGGGATATCTGCCGATCGACCCACAGGAATAGTGATATCTTGGTTCCATCTTAGCCAGTTGGATCTGGACTTTGTCCGGAAGCGTGAGTAATCCATGGGACAAATCGAGACGTATGCCTGCCGGCACCATAAAATCCATACCAAGGAGCACATCTTGTCCGGTCAGATTGCCTACCCAGGCGCTAAGGAAATAAACCAATGCACCAGATAGAGTAATATTTGACACGCGTCCTCCCTTCGTTCATGTAGGAATTTTCACCAATTCCGACGCCTTCTTGCCTCTGTGCATATTCAATCTGATATCCGACCTTACGAGCAAAGGCGGAGTCGATATTCGACATTTTTTCTCTAGAGTCAAACAACATCGTCGCCTTTTCATTGTTGATCTTCCGACAGACTTTTGCCTGATTAAAACATCAATCGGGAGAATGATGCTTCCAATATCCACGTGATTCGCCGGGAAACAGATCCAACTGCATATGTGGTGGAGTCAAATTCGAAATCGAATACATTTGTATCGACAACCTGACCACCACCATCGTGCCCAGCCTTCCAACTTACGGGGGGGGGGTACCCCGCGGACCTCCATTCGAAATCTGGTCCGATCGTCCGCTGCTGGCAGACGATCGGTCATCATCCAGAGACACTTGGTCCGATTCACTTAAGACCATCTCACCTTGTGTACCCATTGAAGTGGGCCAGTTACACACTCGGTGGATCGGGATCGCAGATCGATTTGATTCGGTCTTGAATATGAGACCGTGCTGGCTAAGTGTACCTAGGGCGGAACTCTTCACCCCAGGTACGTACAGACCAGAAACACTTCCAAAAGATAAATTCCAATAGGTCGATCGTCCAAACGATCTAGACCTGACCAATACGAAATAATAGAGGGTAGACCAATCAACCGGTCTAGCCCCTGACCAATATGAGAGAAGACCAAAACCGGTCTAGACTACAACCAATGTTACAATGAGCCAATATGTCCACGTGAATACCCAATATGCCCGTGAAACTCCACAAACGATATCTCCATGTAAAGACCAATCCAGTGAATAGCACGTTCCAAACGTACTTGACTTAAAGTGTCGAGGTCGCCAAATCGTACTCCCGTCGAGGGACTTCCGGTGGCCAAAGTGCGCGTGCGGCGCGTCCAGACCGGGTATAATTAATAGGCGAGAGGGGATAATTCAACTCTCTGCCCCCAAACACTCCGCGGTGGGCGGAGGCGACTAATGTACGTAAAAAGAAGAACGGCGACCCCTTGCTGTGGTATAGACCAAGACCAAAGGACTTCTACTTAGAAAAAAGCCGCAACCAAAAGACTCTTACTTGGAAAAACCGCAACCAAAATACTTGGAAAAACCGCAACTAACCAATAATACTACCTCCCTATGGTCCCTAATGTACCCACACAAAATTATGTAAAATACCCAAAGTCAGGTGACTCACCCAAAACCAGCGTTCTTGATACTCCCTGAATTTGATAGGCTAAACAGCCCCCCTTGTTTGGACCAATCGGAAACTCGACCAACTGCCTTGACCAAAAGTGACCAAATTTGTGATACACTTCACCACAGCCGCCCCTGAGTCCGACCGTGTCGCACAACGATAACGGTCTGACTCACCCATCACTCGACCAGCTGGACCTTGGTCACGCACACTTCTTCCCCATGGATCAAACATCTTCGACACCTGCTTCAGGTACTGCCTTTACTGCACTTGATCTTCTTATGCTTCCCTTTGACGCTTGTTCTTGTTGTTCTTGCAGAAACTCGATGCGCCGAGTCGCCCCACCTTGCTTCGCCTGTCCGGTCGGCTCGGTTTAACAGCCCACGTAACTCTCGTGCACTTCAAACATCGGAAGGGCGTCAGACTGAAGCCGACACGCAGATGCAGGATATGCTTGCAGAAAACATGCGTCTCAGGACCCAGGTGGCCCACCAGGCAGAACGAGGTGTGCATCTTTGGTCTTCGTCTTGTACTTGTCTTGGCCCTCGTTTGTCCTCAGCTCTCATCCCTCCCAGCGTCGTCAAGGCAATAGGTGCCTTGATTGATGCCGATAGGCAGTACGAAGATCATGTTGACCAGCTTCGACCAATTTTAGAGAAGCTGGTAAGCGCGCGTCATGAGCTGTACCGTCTGGAGTCTCATCAGTCCCATCTCCGGGATCAACTTGCACTTGTTCGCCGGCAGCAGCTGGACGGACAGTTTGACGCGACCTCACTTCGCATGCAAGGCGACGACTTCGCGCGACGCATTGCCGAGCTTCAGATTTCAATTCAAGACCAGACCGGGAAGGTCCGGTCTTATCAAGACAAGTCAGACGCTTGGACGCTAGAGTCGGGTCGTCGTCAGGTGGCACTAGAACAGTGCCGCCAGCGCTTGATGAACTTGCTGCATCCGTGCTCGGCTGCTTCCTCCAGCATATATTGGTCTGCGTCGGCAACCTTAGTCGCCTCGGAGCAAGACCAAGACCTCTTGCAGCAGGGCCAAGACCGACATCGTTCATTTGCTGATATTCAGCAGCCCGAAATTGCACAAAATCGAAGAATCTCGCGGAGGCACCGGGTATCTCGAGGGCGCGGGGCACTGGGCGCGGAACCGGACTCGGGGGGGAAGCGTGCAGTGCCTCATTAGCGAGTCAAGACACAGGCTCTTCTTATGGACTCGGACTCGGACATGAACGAAATCTACAGCCCCTCGGAAAGTCGAGCGCCCTCGCGCCGTACTGCAAATCGCACCAAGCACACAGGGGTCTCGTCCGAGGAGGACTCCAGCGAAGGGTCCTGCGATTCCGAGTTCATGATCCCCATCCAGTCCAAGTCACGAACGAATTTACGTGAAAGTTTCATCCAAGTGGCGTCGACATTGGGGTCAGAACAGAAGACCGGTTTGCCAAGTGACGCCACACCAGTATCGAAATCAGCGAAGCCGGCGCCTTCGGTTCTCCCCGGAAAATCCGAGCTTCACAAGTACGCTCTACTGAAGAACATGGCGGTTGAAACCAGCTCCCTTTCGCCGCGGACGTTTGAAGTCACTTGGCCGTGGTCGTCGGGGTAAATCGGCTGTTTGCGCCGGTCTATCCTGACCAAGCAGCTTCTGGCATGGTCTTTCTCTCGTCCGGACTCCTGGCTTTTTCCACCGGCCAAGAAAATCCCTGCCGCGTCTGCATGGAGGGCGGACCTGATTACGTCGGCGCAGATCTCCCGCCTGTACGGCGATGAACCATGGAAAATCTTCGACCACTCCAAGATAGGACTTGTGTTCCACTTGACTCCATGGATCGGCACTTTGCTAGGCCGGGTGAAGAATTTCAACAGGATCCACGGCCAAGCAGTTTGGAAAGCGTCCCACTACTTGGTGCTTCCTCCCGACCGGGTGCGACAAGATCCGGGCCTGGCGACGTTCCAGAGCAAGCGCAAGCGACGTCGAATTCGAGCGGGCGAGGCTTGGCAATCCCTGTGCCAGTACATTTTGGACGGGATGCGAGATCGCGAGTGTGACGTCGACGTGTTCTTGTACCCGGTGTTCCTCCACATGCCAAGGCGTCGCGTTGAGAAGACCAGACTGCTGGCCGACGACGGCACATGGTACCCCGGTCTTGATTGCGCTGAGCCGGTCGCGGACCTCAAGGATGCTTTGGTCCAGCTTGACCGGAAGGACCCATGGCGTAACCAGTTTCAGGATCAAGTAGAGAATAATCCGTCGATGGTCATCGGCCGTCTGTGGGGCGATAGCAAGTGAAGTCGAAGGTAGTCGACCAGATAACTCGTAATACATGTCATCATTTCTTCTTCATATGTCTGATCATCAAATCACTTGAACTAATTTCACCACTTTTTCCATAGTTGCACCGAACACGTTATCGTAAACAGTTCCACTCCCATCACGAAAAATAGTCATCACATTCATCATTCCGCTACTCCAATTCGTCACAGTCATCACAATTTCACATCAACTCCGGACCTACCCCATCTTCACACCGGTCCAGACCGACCGATGCTACTGCGTGTCTTGGTCTTGGTCTTCATGGGTCTGCATCACTTCGAAGCGATTAAGACTGACTCGTTCTCGTTAGAACTCTCGTAGAAGAGCCCCACAATTCAAATCGAGCTCGTCGACCCAAGTTGATTCATCATGGTCCTTCCATCGGACCAGGTACTCTCGGTGAGTCCGACCGAACCTGGTCTTCTTGGTCGACCGAACATCCAAGACCTTCTCCACTTCAAACTCGTCTTCCTCTAATGGTCGTTCCCAACTGTCCTCCAGCAGTAACGCTTCATCGAAATCAAATCTTTTTTCTTCGTCTACCAGACAGGGAGTTTTGGGTCGATCAGGAAATTCTCGGACCAGCTTCAACTTGGACACATGCACGATCGGGAAGACCTTGTAATCTTTACCAGTTGTTACTATACGGGAAGCGTGCTCACCGATCAGCTCGGCAACACGGAAAGGTCCGTGCCACATGTGATCCAGCTTCTTCGCATAGCCCTCTTTCACTCGGTCTAGGTATAGCCATACCCTCGCCCCTGGTTCTATACCGTGGGGTCGGGCCTGGTCATTGGTCCGGTCTGCCCGGTCTTGTGTGGCCTGACGCAGCTTTTTGTTGACGACTTCTTTTGCATGCTGGTAGTGTTTCTGGACCTGCATGCGCCAGCGTCGAGCATCGCGATCACGGGTCCGGGTGCAACCGATAGGTATCGCAGCTTCCAATGTCGACCGAGGGTCCCATCCATATGCCAGATAAAAAGGCGTTTCTCCTCGTACCCGATCTGTCGACGAGTTGAGTGCAAACACCAGCCTTTCTGCATACTCGTCCCAATCTCGCTGGTCTGGGTCAGCAACGTACATCTTGATCGCCCTCGTTATGGTCTGCACCATGCGTTCCGCCGATCCATTTGCTTGCGGACGATATGCCATCGTCGCACTCTGTTTCTAACCCAGCATGTTATTGAACGACCGGAACACCTCGGCCATAAAACCGGGTTCTCGATCGTGCCTGATGACCTCGCTGGCGCCGAATCTTTGGAACACACATTCTTCGTAGCTCTGGGCGATCTGCTCCGCAGACCGAGATGCACTTGCCTTCGCAATAACTAGACCGGTGAACATGTCTACCCAGATCAGCAGCTCAGTGTTGCCGCGCGTCGATCTAGGCAGTGACGGTATGTGGTCCATCGCTATGACCTGGAAAGGGTAGGTAGCTTCGATATTTCCGGGCGATCGCCCCTTGATTACCGGTCTACCCTTTCCGGTCTCGCAATCCGTGCAACAGCCCACATATTTCTGCACACTGCGGAAAAGACCTCTCCAGTGGAAGTGGGACCTGATCTTGTGAGGTCCTGCCTATGCCCTGATGTCCCCCTCCTAGCCTCACGTGATAGTGATGAAGGACTTCCGGCTGCAGCAACTCGGGGATCAATAATTTCGCCAGTCGGTCCCGGTCTGCACTGTCTTGGTCGGCATCGCGGCATTAATACAATAATCCATTATCATCCACTTCGTAGCTATCTGCGATCTTGATGCACTCTTTCGCTTGATCGTTCGTCAACTTGGACAGTTCACCACGCAGGTAGGTCTTCAGGTTCATAATCCATTCTTCTTCGTCCTGCGCCTTGAGGATCCGTTCCATCCTTAACTGTTGCACTGCGTATTCGTTCAAACTTTCCTTCGGGAACGGTCGGCGAGACTTCTGAGCTTTCGATCTAGTGGCTACTATCACATGCACCTGTAATGGGGCGTTCTTGGGTCCAATCACTTCTGGAGCCTGTTTATATTCATCAATTCATCCAGAACGGCCTTCTCGGTGATCGTGGCCCCGGTTTGGTCTTGCATGGCCTTGGTCGCGAGGTAGTCGGCGCTTCTGTTCCAGTCCCGTTTCACGTGCAATAGCTCGTGGTTGGGGTGGTCCTTCAATGCCTTCATTACTCGATCATTTAGCGTCCGTAGTCTTGGAGCCTTGCAGTCGATCTCTCCGGTGATCTGCTTGATCACTAGGTTGGAGTCACCACATATTATGACTCGCCCCTTCTCTTGCGACGACAGCAGGTCCAGACATAGAAGTAGACCTCGGTACTCCGCCTCGTTAACCGTAATATCCGGCGTGAAATCGGCAGCAGCTGCAACTATAGACCATTGTGGCAACTTCCACAATATGGCACTATAGGCGCCGACCTTCTTCTTCACGCTTGCCGATCCGTCAAAACTTAAGACCAAGAGCTCTTCGTCATGGTCGACGGTCGGTGGCGGTCTCGAAACTGACTGCCGAGGTTGCTTCCTCGGGGCAATCGCTATCAATGCCTCGTCCACTTCAGACCGAGGGGTGATACTGGCAGCTAATGTGCCCAATATCTCTTCCTCGCCCCCGGTGCACTTAACGACCTCGAGGGTCCACTGCGACAAGACCGCCGACCATCTGCCTAGACGTCCGTCCATCCCATTGGCTGATAATAGCCAGGCCAAAGTAGACCGTCTTGACAGGACCTTTATAGGTCGGCCGACCAGCAGGTTGTAACACACATCCAGAATTCGTAGCAACACCAGAACTTCTTTCTCGACAATTCCATAGTTCACTTCATTTGGTTTTAGCGTCCGGCTCGTTAACGTGACTGGATGATACACACCATCGTGATCTTGCACTAAAGTGGCCGAGATAGCCCACTTACTGGCATATACGATAATGGTCGGCACTTTTTCGGGAGCGAAATGCTTGAGAATCGGTGCCGTCGCCATCTTAACCTTCAACATACCAAAGGCAAACTGTGCACGCTTCATATGATCTTCGGCCTCCACTTGCGGACAAACTGCAGCAAGACCAGAGTCGGCGCCCTCCTGTAAAGTTGCCCGGTCTTCTTCGCGCAACATATGATAGTCAACTTCCCGGAGCTCGTACAGCACAGCCGCGTAGACAGCAAAGTCTTCAATGAATCGGCTATAATAATTCAAGCTTCCCAGGAAGGACTGAATTGCCTTCAGCGATCTGGGGAAAGGGAGGTTACTCAGAGAATCCAGGTCCTTGGGATTAGCCTCTAGACCATTGTTCGAGACCATATGGACTAAATAGGCGACCTTGGACATACCCCAAAAAAATTTCACGGCACTGATAGATAGGTTCCAGCGGTCGCATGTCTCCAACAATCGTTCAACCTTCTCGCACAGATCGTTCCATGAAGAGGCAGGTATCAGAATGTCGTCGATGTACGACCGCCCCCCTAGAACGGACGGTCTTCTTTTCCGATCGGGTTCACCCTCTCTAAACACATCATAATTTTCAACGGGGTCCCGATCGGTCTTGATCTTGAAGTGTCCGTACAATGCGTTATCTATCAGCCTTTGATAGATTTGGGGCGCGTTCTTCAGACCGAACGGCATACGATTCCACTCGAAAAGACCAAACGGTGTCACAAATGCGGAAATATCACGGGCTCGATCAGTCATCGAGACCACCCAAAATCCACTTGCCATATCTAGCGAACAATACCACAAGGTCTTGTCGAGGTCTTCCAACAGATCATTAATCAGCGGCATCGGGTAAACCATGAGTTTAGTCAACCGATTTACCAGCCGATAGTCGATGCACAGTCTAATGTCAACGCCATTCTTCTTGATAACAATTACGATCGGCGAGGCCCATGGCGAGGTCGACGGTCTAATAATCTTGGTGAACAACAGTCTTTAATGAGATCAGAAAGCTTTTCAAGGTACTGTGGCGCCACGCGTCGACATCGCTGGGCAATCGGCTTGGAATCTCCAACATCAATATCACAAGTCGCACCACGGGCTGCAGGTGGTAAGGCGTTGCCCTTTCCGATCAGCAGATGTATTTTCTTCCATATGATATTCTTCAACTGCTCGATCTTGTCTGGACTGTTAAGGTCTTGATCACCCACTTGTAAATCATCCATTGTAACTTCTGGCGAGTCGGCAGACACTTCAGGGAGGACTGCCATTTGGCTTTCCATATCCTGAATGTACTGTTCCCCGCCTTCATGTATACAGACTTGTTCATCTTCTGGGGCGATATCACCTAGACCATCTGGACCGGCTGAACGCCCCTGGTCTTGATCGACGGGCTTTCCTTCACTGATATCGGTCTCATTAGGAATACCGTCATGGTCCGACCTAGCAATTTCATGTTCCCCTTCTTCCGTTTCTTGCTCCGCTGTCGCCTGGTCTTGTGCTGACACCACGTTGACTAACCTTGGCTCGTCTACTCGATGGTCCACCGTTCCTGGTGACTGCGGCGCCTTTCTTCGGACCAACATCTTTTTTGGGGTGACATAACTTGGTCTTTCCACTAAAGGTGAGGTATCCTCTTCCACCGACCCATCATCGCTGATAAGATCGGTGGTCGATTGGTACGCCAGGTTTTTCCACTCGACATACCGCCTCGACCCAATCGAGACGAACCCCATCTTCCTTGGTACCTTTCCTTCTGCTAACCACATACCAACAATAGTGTTATTGTCCAGTGTCAGCGGCTTGTCACCGATATTGGTAACACGGACAAAATCACGTCGACCAGCACTCTTTACGAAAGTCGAGACCCACCGATCGCCCCTGGTCCACCACAACTTCCTCGAACGAAAACCTTTCTCAACCGGGGTATCGGCAGACCGACCAACTGGGATAGTGAGGTCTTGGTCCCACCGGACCAGATCGGTATACGAACCATACACAGGTCTTTGACCAGCCAACTGGACCTGGATCTCATCCGGGAGCGTAAGCACTCCATGTGACAGGTCTAGGCGAATACCAGCTGGGACCATGAAATCCATTCCTAGTAAAGCGTCTTGACACGCCAACTTGCCAACCCAAGCGCTGAAAAAGTAGGCCAGCGATCCCGACAAAGTAATTTTCACACGCGTTCTTCCTTCGGTCATATAAGAGTTTTCGCCGATCCCGACGCATTCTTGTCTCTGGGTATCGTCTATACGACATCCGACCTTACGAGAAAAGGCGGAGTCGATTATCGAGACTTCAGCTCCAGAGACGAACAACATCGTCGCTTTCTGGTTATTAATCTTGCCACAGGCTTTCGCCTGCTTGAACCATTTATCAGGCGCGTGATACTTCCAGTATCCGCGGGATTCTCCAGTCAGCAAGTCCAACTGCATAACCACCTTAGTCCGGGAGTACTCGTTGGTCTTCAGACTGTAGACCGGATGGTCTCGGTCGACGCAATTTGGAATAGAACGTGTATTGTCGGTCCTATCCTCCTTGCCGACATATGCATAGATGTGAACCGTAGAACGCTCGGCTCGATCCAGATTCCAACCTGGCGAGCGTTCTAGTTTAACATCTTTTTGCGTCCGGCGGCAGCATCCCCGCGTGCTTGTCCGGCACGTACCACTTGCGTATCATGTTAAAAGATTGTTCAATCTTGCAGTGGCCGGCCTCGTGGATCTCTCCACATGACTTGCATACGAAAATGCATGGTCAGTCGGGTGGCCGCGTCTCTCGCACTTCTTGCACACCATCTTCTTCCAGCAGTTTGGACCATCATGTTTGCTCGACCCAAAGTGGGAGCACTTCTGACGAGGTTGGTCCGGATCGGACTTGCTTCCGTTCCTTCCCTTCCGGTCTACCTGGTCGGACTTCTACCTGGTCTTCGGGGCAGGTCCCGCAACATAGACGTAACGATACTGGTCTTCATCCGATGACTCCTGGCTGGATTGACTTCCACTTTCCCCTTCCGATCCCGTGCTGTCTTCGGCTACGATCGCCTTGACCGCTCGGGTCGGTCTGGTCCAGGGTCTCTTGACCGGATCGGTATGGGTATGGGTCTTGGATCGGTAGCGACCTGATCCACCAGCACTCTTCTCCCTCATGCTACGCGACTGCTGTAGCGTCCGTAGAGTCTGCTCAACTTCACCCGCGTCCCTAAGATGCAGCAGAGTAATCTGGTCCGCCAGTTCTTGATCGTCCAGGGTACTAATGTAGTGACCCACATGTTCCAGAGCAGCACCGTTCGGCGGGTTATTCTCTTTAATTGTTATTCCGGCACGAAGTGCATCCACGTTCAACTGATGCAAATACTCGATCGGTGTCTCGTCGCTCCGCTTCTGCATATGGTGATACTTGCGGGCACTCGAAAATCCGGAGTTACAATATTGCCCTTCAAACTCTGCACATAGCTGGTCCCAGTCAGACCGGACATCCCGACCTAACTGTTGGATACAGTTGGAAGCCGGTCTTTTCAACAAATCCCGGAAGATCAGACGCTTTTCATTTTTCGGGGTCTGGTCTCGCAGGAACGCAGACTTGACCCGACCGAACCAAGACCGGGCCTGGTCTTCATCAGCATCCTTGACAGTGAAGTCCTTGAGGTCGGTCGTCGCGGCCATACGGATGCGCGGAATCGCAGCAGATCCAAAGTCGTAAGCAATAGTGGAGGCTAGGTTAGCCTTGCGTGGCTTGCCAGCGCCCGTACCGTCTGACCCACAGTGGTCATCAAGACCGCCGACGAACTCCATGTCACAGTCACTTGTCTTGCTTGGTCTACGCGGTCTGGCCGGTTGTGGCTTGCGCTTCCCTTTGCCGACTTGCTTATCACTTCGAGTGGGCTTGTCCACAGATGTTACCGATTCCATATCCACATCTCGGCAAACATTGGCACTTTGCTGGGTAGACCGGTCTTGGACATGTGGGCGCATAGGTGGTCTAACCCGGTCTTCCATGAAACGCTCCATCATCGTCTCAACATGGTTTGGACGTTAGCTGGAGTCATGGGCAACGTGTTGATACCCACCTTTTGCGGAACTGAGGCCTGTGGGGGTCGCTGGAGCCCCGACTGGCAAGCAGCCCTTTGCTGCCGCACGTCCTTTTTTTGATCCGGCTGGGCATGGTCCACCCCCATGTTCATCCGCTCGACACCATTATCCAACTCTGATGAGCTGTTCGAGGCCGGTGGAGATTGATAAACCGGTTCGTCATCCGAACCAATGTCAACAAGCGCTGTGGAGACTTCAGCTACCTTGACTGCTGCGGTGGGAGTTGGGCGGCGAACCGCCCCCACCAGTGGGACCAAATGGTCGTGGAAGGTCGACATCGACGATTTCAGCCTCCAAGTCTCAAATGCAAATAGTTTTTGGACATCGGCGGGGTTCTTCATTTTAATGCCAACCTCCGCCAACATCGCCACCAAGTTCTTTACCAACAGTAATGGGCGATCACTCTGGATCGGCTCGGTAGTGGGACCGAGAAGATGGTCGGGGATCTGGAGGTTCAACACCCGAAAGACCACGTCAAAGCGAACAAATCGTTTCAGCTCAAAAATGTAATACATCTTGTTTAGGTCTTCTTCAGTGATGCCTCCATCTCCGACCTGCAACTTTTCTTCGAGGTCTTCTTCGTCGGCCGGCATTCCCAACCCTTTCTTGGGAATCTTGGGTAGCTTGGGGACCTTGGGGAGGTTGGTCTGATCGTTCTGATCAGTTTCCAAGTATTTTTCGTCTTTTGATTTTCCATCAACTTTTTTATGCACATACATAGGATCAGGACCAAGGTCCTGATTCTTTCCGGGACTATAGCAAGACTTGCGATAGTCCCGATCGTCTCCGGTGGGAGCCTTTTGGGGAGGAAAAAAATTATTAATCCCGATCTGGTCCTCCACCAGGCCAGACCGGGCATCGCCATCTTTATCGAGAACGAAGACGTAAGGTGATAGCTTTTCCTTACTCCCTCTCCAGAACGATTCCAAATTCAAATCTTCAAATTCAATCTTTGATGACACCTCGCGGTGATATCCACGATCACCAAGTGATCCGGGCACGTGCACCATTGTGGTGGAGTCAAGTTCGAAATCGAATACATTTGTATCGACAACCTGACCACCACCATCGTGCCCAGCCTTCCAACTTACGGGGGGGGTACCCCGCGGACCTCCATTCGAAATCTGGTCCGATCGTCCGCTGCTGGCAGACGATCGGTCATCATCCAGAGACACTTGGTCCGATTCACTTAAGACCATCTCACCTTTTGTACCCATTGGAGTGGTCTAGTTACACACTCGGTGGATCTGGATCGCAGATTGATTTGTTTCGGTCTTGAATATGAGACCGTGCTGGCTAAGTGTACCTAGGGCGGAACTCTTCACCCCAGGTACGTACAGACCAGAGACACTTCCAAAAGATAAATTCCAATAGGTCGATCGTCCAAACGATCTAGACCTGACCAATACGAAATAATAGAGGGTAGACCAATCAACCGGTCTAGCCCCTGACCAATATGAGAGAAGACCAAAACCGGTCTAGACTACAACCAATGTTACAATGAGCCAATATGTCCACTTGAATACCCAATATGCCCGTGAAACTCCACAAACGATATCTCCATGTAAAGACCAATCCAGTGAATAGCACGTTCCAAACGTACTTGACTTAAAGTGTCGAGGTCGCCAAATCGTACTCCCGTCGAGGGACTTCCGGTGGCCAAAGTGCGCGTGCGGCGCGTCCAGACCGGGTATAATTAATAGGCGAGAGGGGATAATTCAACCCTCTGCCCCCAAACACTCCGCGGTGGGCGGAGGCGACTAATGTACGTAAAAAGAAGAACGGCGACCCCTTGCTGTGGTATAGACCAAGTCCAAAGGACTTCTACTTAGAAAAATCCTGCAACCAAAAGACTTCTACTTTTTTAGGCAAATCCACAACTAACCAATAATACTACCTCCCTATGGTCCCTAATGTACCCACACAAAATTATGTAAAATACCCAAAGTCAGGTGACTCACTCAAGACCAGCGTTTTTGATACTCCTTGAATTTGATAGGCTAAAAAGCCCCCCTTGTTTTGACCAATCGGAAACTCGACCAACTGCCTTTACCAAAAGTGACCAAATTTGTGGTACACTTCACCACACATAATCACCTTCTATCGGGAATATTCATCAGTCGTAAGACTGTAAATCGGATGATTCAAATCGTCTGTCCTTTTTTCTGTTGAGTTGCCGTCCTTTCCAACATATGCATAGATGCTAAACGTAGATCGCTCGGCTCGATCCAGATTCAAACCTGGCGAGCGACCTAGTTTAACATCTTCTCCACGTCAGGTGGTAGCATTGCCGCATGCTTGTCTGGCACATACCACTTGTGCATCTGGTTGAAAAATTCTTCCATCTTGCACTGTCCATTTTCGTGAATTTCTACACACGCCTTTCCAGAAGCCCCGATCATCATGTTTGGTCGACCCGCAGTGTTTGCATTTCTTCCGTGGCGAATCTGGTTCTGACTTCTTGCCGCTTCTTCCGTTCGGCACGGCTTGACATCGGTCGGTCTCTTGGTGCAGACTCGGCGACGAAAATGTGACGGTACTGTTCCTCGTCTGACTCCAAGCTGGACCAACCACTGCCTCTCCTCTTCTAAACCGGTGTTGGCATCAGCCACGATCGCTTTAACCGCTTCGGACGACCTGGCTGTAGGTCTCTTCACTGGATCAGCTTGCGTATTGGACCGGAATCGGTTTGATACGACAGAAAACTTCGTTCTCATACTGCGGGAGTGGCTTAACATACGCAGTGTCTGCTCCACTTCTCCTAGATCCTTGAGACGCAGTAAGGTAAGCGGATGGGCCAGCTCCTGATCGTCCAGAGTGCTGATGAAGTGACCAAAATGTTCCTGGGCTGCGCCGGTCGGCGGAACGGTCTCCTTGATCGGGATCCCTGCACGCATCGCGGCCATGTTGAGTCGATGGAGATCGACCCTTTTCCTCATGTGATGGTACTTTCCAGCAGTAGAAAAGCCGGAGTGTAAGTACTGCCCTTCAAACCCCATACATAGCAGGTTCCAATAAGACCGGACCTCCCGAGTTAACTGTTGGATCCAATTCACAGCCGGTCCCTTCATCAAATCTCGGAAGATCAGACACCGTTCTTTGTTCGGCGTCTGATCACGGAGGAAGGCGTACTTCGTTCGGGTGAACCACGATCTGGCTTGCTCTCATCAGCGTCCTTGCCCGTAAAATCTTTCAATTCGGTGGTTGCAGCCATACGAATCCTTGGGATCGCCGTTTAACCGAAATCAAACGTCTTAGTCGAGGCTAAGTAGGCCTTGCGCGTCCTAACTATGCCCGTAACACCGTATTCACCGTCAATTTCGCCAGTCGACTCCATGTCTAAATCGCTGCTTCTTGTCGATCGGCGAGGGTGGGCTGGATGCGACTTGCACTTCCCCTTAAAAACCACTCCATCACCTTCAAACACCTTATCTGCCGATGTAACCGACTCCATACCAGTTTCCACGTAAACGGCGTCGTTTTGCCGGACCGATCGACTTGGTGCATTACGGCGCTGATATTATCAGCCCTAATTTTCAATAAAACGCTTCATCATGACTTGAAACATAGCTTGAATGCTTCCTTCCGTCGCGGGTGAGGTGACTGGGTCCCTTTTGGGAGGTGTCGATACCTGTCGGCGCCCCTGGGCCATGCCGCCCCACGCATCCGCACGTCATTTTTATGTTCCGTGCGACCGTTTCTATGACCCATGGTCATCCGCTCCACACCGACCTACAGCTCCGATGAGCATTAGACGAAGGTGGCGACCCAAAAAGCGAGCTGTTATTTGAAAGTAACTGTTCTGTAAGTGATGCCGCGAGTTTTTGGGGCTTCCAGAGCAATTGTGGGAGTTGGGCGGCGTACCGCCCCCACCAATGGCACCAAATGGTCGTGTAAGGTCGACATAGCTAGATTTAGCTTCCACGTGTCGATCTAGAACAACTTTCTGACACCAATAACGTTCAGCACCATCATCCCGACCTCAGCCAACATCTCCAGAGAATTATTCACCAGCTCCAGCGGTCGATCCGAGTCAATCGGTTCGATTGTAGGGCCATGAAAATGATTGGGAATAGGGGGTTGACGATTCGCGTGACCTCATTTTCGCGAATAAATTTCTTTTAATCGTAGACGTAATACATCTTGTCATCAACTACCCCATCACCGATCGACGACTTTTCTTCAAGTCGTCGTCATCTAAGACCATCGCAAGCCTCTGATTTTGTTTCTTCATGGACAATTCGGGTGGATCAGGGTAATCCGCCCCTATAGCGTTTTCCACATTATGAAATTTTACATCGAAATACATAGGATCAGAGAAAGAGTCCTGATCCTTTCCGAAACTATAGCAAGACTTGCTATAGTCCCGATCGGCTCCAGTTGGAGCCTTATGGGGAGGAATAAACTTGTTAATCTCGATCTGAACCTCCCCCTGGACAGATCAAACATCGCTTTCCTTTTCCGCGACCACGACACAAGTCGATAAACGCTACGTGTGTCGATCGGCTCCGCCAGGAGCGGTATGGGGAGTCGTAAATTCATTAATTTAGATCTGATCCTCCCCTTGACCGGATCGAACATCGCCATCCTTTCCAACCAATAGCACACAAGGCGATAAGCGGCCCAAAATATTCCCCCCTTTAAGCCAACCCGATCGCTATAACTTGATCAATGGTACACTGGTACATGCTAGTAAAAAAAAATCTGCACTTCACCACAATCGAAGGGGAGGAGCCATTTTTCTCGGGCCCCTCGCCATGAATCGCTCCATGTACTTCACCTACTTTTCACTACCGTATCATGCGCATCAAATATGCTCTAGCAATCAAAAGATGCTCCATTATCTCTTTTTGTTCTTATAACTCGCTAGTTTCATAATTCTATCGTCCTCAAGTATCCCGCCGAAGTATAAGTTAAGTATACTTCGGCGGAATACTCGAGGTCGTAATGCGATTTGGTATATCATCCATACTTGATACTGATAAAACGTTGCGATCTGCCGACCGTTGCTTTGGAGTTTGTTTCATTTTTGTGCCCTGTCAATTCCTTTCCTGAACTACTTTTCAAAGCACTGTGAGCAGAGAGTCAAACGCCTTATCTGCTCCTTTCTTTCACCTAAATGATTGTTGTTTAAGTACACGCATGATATGTAGATTCGGTACTGTATATGGTACCTCCCACGCAGGAACGGGTAATGTATAACAACGAATACTTATTGTTACCTGGTACCTGGTACTTCAACTTCTTTACATCTTGTTGTATTTTTTATCCTTAGTGCACTAACCCACCGAATTACGTTACTTTGCTGCTTCATGTGTATCTTGTAACCGCTTATGTCCTACAACGTGTACATATTTATGATTTATCCATTGATATTCTGACGATAATCTTGGAGCATGCCGTAGGGTAATTTCTGCCTCCACCTTCATGGCTTCTCCAGATCTAAAGTAGGGGAGCTGATTAATATCGCTAATACCACTTTCATAATTTGAATTCCTGCCATCACAATTGTATGGAATCATCTACATATATTCGCAATCTCCAGTTTCTGGAATTTTAGTGTCTGTAGGATATATGGTTCGTGTTTGGCGTATTGTTTCTGAATAAGCCTTTCAGACACTTGTTTTGTACCAATAAGTAGGCAAGAATTTTATTGGGTTGCTGAGGTGAGTTCTTAACGCCTGTAGCTTTTCCAACACAGACAAGTCAGTCAGTCTTTGTACCCATGCCCATGCCTTGGCGCTTTGCCGAGACATGTAATGATGAAGTGTTGGTACTTATATTTCACCACTCAATTCCTGTTTCTAATTCAAGCAGACATCGTAGGAGAAATTCTCCGTTCCCACGAGTGCGGGGCTGCATCGACCTTCAAGGTCTTGAAGTGCGATGTCGCTGCCCGCTACACTAATTGGGGCTTAAGTTCAAGACGGAAGATTAAAGAATTGTTTAGATCTATTAACTATAACTTAATTTAAATAATTACACAGCTATGTAATGACTTGGCTGGTTTAATTATAAGAGATAACGTCTAATATGCCCCTGTTTTGGCCCAAAAATTCTAAAGTGCCCCTCTTCTTAAAAAATCCTAAATACCCCTTTTTTCGCGGTGCCATCCAATCGCTAAATTTAAGGCAACTATTTAATAAAACATTAGCCTTCCAATCATCTCTAAGTTTGAATCTCGGTATTCCAGGGGAATATTCGACGTTATCTCATGTTAGAAATATATAAGAAGTGCTACATGCACTAGAATGTAAATTACTTGCGACGATGTGAGTAGGTAAATGAACGTTGAGGTTCCGTCGTGAAAAATTCATTCGTAAGCCACAAACTCAATGGCAATCCTGTTTCGTTACGGATGGCTCATGGAGTCGTTTTGCCTCGCATCGTGTCGTCGTCTGGTATCCACTCCGCGACTGTTATTACTCGAATTGAACTGATTCATGAATCGACTATCGCTGATGTTCATGTTCATGTTGAATTCTCCAACAAAGGCATGTGAGGAATCGATTTTATTGCTTACATGATCATACCGCATAGACCACACAACATTAGCGTTGACACTTTTGGAACCATCATTGCGAGCTCGATTGTTTCTTCTTTAAAAAAACTATGCAAGATAGATCTCTGAGATACCTATACGATAAACGAATCGACTCGTTTCTTGGTCGTACTGTCAGCTCGATCAAGCACTGTTGTACTTGCAAGCAACGCACGCAAACGGGCACGTTGTTTGAGGTCTACGAAGAGACGTTCCGAGAGCGAGAGCAATCGGGACAACGAACTAAAGACAAAGAAGGTGGGCGCACGGAATTCGGCAAAAGATACGCTTGGATGCGTGCAGGGGCTGAAGGTGCCTGTCTTGCTCGCTTGATGCTGGAGCTTTTCTTTTTCTCACTGATGTAGACAACGAGCAGGCCAGGAGGGGTTTCAGACCGAGGCTATGTGGATTGTAATTAACAATTTAGGCTTGGGATATTATATAAGAGACGAGTTTAAGGCCATTAGCAAGCTAAATAATGACGTCGTTAGACTTTTGGGAGCGAAATTACAGCCAATCACAGTCGAGTTTAAGGCCATTTAGCAAGATAAATGATGACGTCGATAGACTTTCAATTTTTGGCCAATCACTAATTTTTGGATTTTGGACCAATCACTAATTTTCGTGACATAATTTTCGTGACACCATTTTTTATTTAAGTAGATAACGTCTAATATGCCTCTGTTTTAATGATTGGCAAGCTAATGTTTCATTAAATAGTCGCCATAAACTTAGCAATTGGAGGGCACCGCGAAAGCAGAGGCATTTTAGTTTTTTTTTTAAGAAGAGGGGCATTTTAGAATTTTTGGGCCAAAACAGGGGCATATTAGACGTTATCTCTAATTATAAATTTTGTCCCTTATGGATTCGGTTAGAAGAACTGAATCCAAGTAAAAATGGATCATAAGATTTATAATCAAAAATTTCCTTTGGGAACAACCTAGATGTTCCAAATAGATCAACGATATTCAGCTTAAATGTCATTGGTGGGGGCTTCTGTAGTAGAGTCCCATTACACATTGTGACATCACGGTAGGAAGGATCAAAGGTGTTCTCTTTACTCTCGTCTCCAATCAGGAACGAAAAAGTCGTAACATTTCTGACGATATTCATATCACTCCAAATTTCTACAACACCCGATCGTGTTTAGGCTGCCTCCAAGGTTGTGATCTTCATGGGAATTATGTGCTCGGGCTTTTCCACCTAAGGTGAGGTATACTCTTTCACCGTCTCCTTGTCATTAACAAGGTCGTTTGTGACCTGCTGTATCAGATTCTGTCGCTTGATATATCTTCGCGATCCGACGGAGCTTGTGAGGAACCTTGCCCTTGGTCAACCACATTTCGACGATAGTAATTTCATCTAGATTTAGTAGGAGCTGTTAGGTACTCTCACACAGCTGGATCAGAAGATCCCTGTTATTGAGATGAGACTCATCGTTTACAAGGGGTCAACCACAACTTCTGGCGTCGATCGCGAGATCGGATCGGAACATGCACGGAATTATTGCATCTTGCCCTAATCTCATATACTGAGTTATATGCCCGAATCCACACGATATCTTCATCGGTCATGGAGCTATTACTTGATAATAGCGCCAATTGAAACGGGGCCGATGGACCGCACAATTTGGCTCCAAAACGAGGTAAATTGAGTGGATAAAAAATGTGCCTTTTAGACACCCAATGTGAAAAAAATATGTCAAATATGACCAAATTATGATGAAGGTAATCCAACATCTTTTGTAAGTTGGTCGGGTATCGCGATCAGGCGCCCCATCAATGCGTCGTCAGTAGCGATGTGAGTATGGAGTCGGTCGGGGTACTCGATCATGACGATCGAGACCTGCTAGTAACACTTAAGGCAAATATTGCTTCATCCCTGGCATATGTTATCGACCAAAGAACGATCGCTAGTGTTCAAAATGCACATCAGATATGAAAGATTTTACTGTCAGAGACATGGATAAGACAGTGGTCCAGCGGGACCAAGTCTGCATTCTTGAGGGACCAGACGCCGAGAAAGAAAGTGTTTGGTCTTTGGTGATCGGATGAAGAGAACCGGATAGAAAGGATCATTTGGGAGTTCTTATCTATTTGGCTAATGTTGTCGACGGGTACTATAGTATCGGGTGTTTGTCCCTAAATAGGAATGCAGCGGCTTCCTGAAACGTGGATCAAGTACTTTCAGCGTCTGAATGTGGCAGTCAGTGGTCTCTTGCTTAATAGACTGGAGGCGCCCGCGATCTCTAAGTGTGACGATGGCGTTCTGTTACCATTAAAATACAGTAACGAATCTCAACCGACGCTAGGGATGCTAAGAGCCGAGGACCAAAGGTGGTCATAATATCGAGCAGGTATACACCGAGATCGCATTCCGATCCGATCAATTCACCTGCGGTCAAACAAACCCGAGCGATCGGAATAGTCATGATCGTCACAGATAGTACCATATCTGAAAGGGGAACGGCCGATCATGCATCGGACCATCTAAGGAACAATATCGATATGTATTTTCTTCGTAGATTACCACAATTTAATATCGGCGCGTCAAAAGTCCGATCTTAAAAAAAGAGTTAGGTAATCAACTTTCCTGGGCCGCAAATGTTCTCATTATAGATTGATTAAGCACGACGACCGTAGATGATGACCTGTGAGAAATGAGAAGACGCTGAGATCCTACCGATCCCTTTTTATTGTGTGCAAACGTGTGGAAAGATTTTTGTGCTCTATTGAAGAGTTCATTAACACGATGAGACACTGGTATGTGCCGACCAAATATGCAGGTATTCTGCCGCACGAATCCGGAAAAACGTTACGCTAAATTTTTCGCTAGATTCGGAATCAAATCAAGCCGAGCGATTTACTTTAGCATAATGCATTGTCGGTACAAAAGATAAAGAATAATGGTAAATCACGTGGATAATGGAAGTATCACATTCTGGATAAGCGGTATGACCAATCGAACGCCTACGGAATGGTTAGTAACGTAAAAGCCACATTGCGGTCTGACACTGTGCTTAAGTCGTCAATAATGACCCGGCCTTTTCTCGAAAGGTTGGATGTCACTCAGTGACAAGAATTTGTCGGAATACGAAAAAGGTTTATATGTAGCAGAAGGAAGACCGCACGTTAAGATCACTCTTCCTGGTGCTTTACCCTACACCTTAACGCCTGATTTGGCGAACAGGCGGGTCAAGAAGCCATTCTAGCATGGACGTTATGGTACTGGCTGGAATCCTCCTATAAGTCTCACCCGGAATGTTAATTCTGCCTGATGGGTCTTGGGATGTAACTTTAGCATCCTTCCTATATTTGTAATCATCCTCTTTGTTCTCCAGATCAGCCTTTGATTTACCCCTTTTTGGTGCCAATCTAGTTTGGCTAACGATTTGACTTTCCAGACTGACCTGAGGGTTGACTGGCGCCGTTGTACTCTCGCCTAACCTTATACAAGTGAGGGAAGAAGTCTAGCAAATTGTCGACGGGTTTTGGAACAATTTAAATGTCCCAATTAGGACAATGATATTTTAACCCAAATATTATTGACTCATAAACCTCCAACTTCAAATAAACGTCAACAATTTATACTTGTTGGAAATATAGAAAATAGCTTGCACGAGTAGCGTTCGAGCTCGTGTAGATCTGCATGAAGAGAACACTCAATTAGTTGAAGCAAACTACACTAATACTTGATCTAATAATCTCGCACATGCTTTGAGACTTTTCACATTTCGGCATTTCATGTTACGGGTAACGATTCTTTCGCACTACCTGTTCGTTGTCACTCATCTACGCAACCTTGTACCAATGCGTGCACGTTCCAACTAGCAATAGTGTACTTATGCGCGAAATTCCAGAAAGAAACGAAATCAGGACAGTGCAAAAGTAGTAATAAAACATAAACCAGCTTTATATTCCACTTTATTTCTAATTATAAATCCACGTAAATTAAACGAGACCGAAACTATTTCCACACTCCACGTAATAGAGTACTTCCAGCTAATCAACAACCGTACTTGTCGTCACTTGTGTACTTAGAGTTGAAATTCGAAGTGGTTTTATTAGTATTAGGGGGTGTCAAACATCAGCAAATCTGGTGGAATTTCAGTGGGCAAAAGTGGAAAAAGAGAGGATGATATTAGGACCTTATTCCACTTTTACTGTTATTCACCACCTCCCGAGGTTGTCACCTCCAGAGGTGGTGAAAAACATTAAAGGCGGAATAAGGTAAAAAAACAACAATAGTGACAACCTTTGTCTTCTGACCGGCGCCTTGAAGGCGGCGGAAGTTATCCTAAACCTCCAACCACTTGAGCGTAAGGTCCCAGTGTTAACCTTAAACCTAACACTCAAACCCTTCTCGCCCCCGCCTTTTGCTGGCGTGCCACGGCCAGACGACATTTTACCTTTTCACGTTTGTCCAGACAGCGGGGGGGGGGGGGGGCTGGGTTGAGTGGGGAGGTTTTGTTTTGTGGCTGTTTTTGTCCAGACGTTTTTGTTTTTGTTTTTACGGCAGTGTAGTTCCACTAGGCTAGCTGGATCGACGAGTCGCTTTTGCTTCGGCGACGAGTCGTTCCTTAGGGTATAAAAGGAACGACTCGTCGCGTGAGTGGCGGTGGTATGCGCAATTGAAACAGGTGGTCATTCGGACATTGGAGCGTACCCCGCACACTGGTAAGCACAAGACAGCAAATGCGACATGTGGGACATTCCACGACGAAATTACTCCGTGCGGCAGCCGCTGCGCGCGCATTGCTCCAGCTAGCCTAGCTTTTGCTGCTATTGTACATGTGAGCATACATTTTGCAACAAAAATCGAGACTTAAGACTCGAAGACTGTAGCGCAGGTTCTACGTCAGCCCGTGATCTTTCTGATGCGTCGAAGGGCTATTGGAGTACGTGATTTGGTTCGCTGTAAACAATATTCAGCGAAAAAGTGGACACGGTCAATCAGCAGATGTCGATGTCGACTTGAGTCCGCAAATGAACACGGCACTTCGTTCATAGATTTTGTATTATACGACGTATGGTATTAAGGAATCCGTTCGCGCAGTGACGGATGAGCTAATATCGATCCCGATATCTGGTGAAGTAGAAGCGGTAAGACAAAACCTATCGTAGCTGCTCAATCCAAATTCATGCGAGGGCAGTACGCTCATTTATGTTTTGTGCTGTTTCATTCAGGGAAAATCGATCAAGTTTTGGCCGTTCCGTCCTACTTCGTTTCGTCATATTCGTCTGACGCTTGGAATCAGTGATGCTGAGTACATTCAGATGTTCGGCGCGACTACGAAAGATCAATTTGGTGAAGGTAGTAGTGGTGCTTTCATGTTCTGAACATCAGATGAAAGTGTATCGTTAAGACCATGTCACCTGAAGAGTATGCATTTCTGCGCAAGATGGCGCCAAATTACGAGGCTTAAATGACCGATAACCCCGATACACTCTTGACGCGGTTTTATGGGTGCCACTCGGTATCACTGTTGGTAAATATACTATTTTATAGGGAATTGTTAATCGACGCCTAAAATTTGTTAAATAGACGCCCTGTTTTTTTTAAACCGACGCCTTTCCAGGCTTAGCGTTGATGTGTGGCACATAGAGCTCTGCGGTCAGACGGATTGGCTAAAACTAATCAACGAGAAGCGACTGCGCACCACAGAACCAGCGGTCGCACTTCTAGAACGCCTCACGGAGAAAACGGGCTTGACAGTCGTGCGCATTGGGCAGCGCTGTGGATGGACAAGGGCTGGAAAGATGCAGCTCCGGCGGGATGTGATACGTACTCTCGCCCGTAATCGTTAACAGTCTAGTGCCTTCACACGATTGGTCACAAGGTTCTGTTTTCGAACGAGCTCCATCCCAGCGCGACGGATCTGGTCGATCTCTGGCCAGTTTTGCGGATCGTTTACCCACCAGATAATTGCTTATGGATCCTGAAGATCAAAGCCCACATAATTCTCACCCTCTTCCATCCCCAGTGCCGCAAGCAGTGGTTTCACGTCGCGATTCACTGCTAAGAGCGCCCCCATCGACGGAATCTCGAATAATTTTGCGATCACATACTAGAAAATTAATGTGGTCATGATAGCCATCCGGTACGAACGGAAATAAAACGCGTAGATAGCGGACTGGTTGTCAGCTACGTAGTATCCAGAGTGGTGGTAAATGTCCATGACATCTGGATGGTTCTGATGATACTTGCTCAGCCAATGGCACAGCGGGTACCAGTTTGAACCAAGCTTGCCCGAAAGGATTATCTTGATGATTGGATATTCATTAAACGACGCGTTAACAAAGTCTGCCCCTGAAAAATGCGGCAACCAAACCGTAAGAGGTAAGTCGCGCTCATTCACTACATTGTTAACTTTGTGGAAGTAATCGTCCATGAAGTACGTAAACGTGCCCACGACAAGTCTACTTTGGTCAGAATTTCGTCGCGCAGTATGATAGGATTGAACTGGTCGTATTAATGCAAGTCGTCATTCCACACCGCTATGATCGTGCCCGACCTGCGCCACTTATGGAACTATGCTCCGTACTGTTGCAGCAGCGCCATCGGATAATAAAACGAATTAAGGCAAAAAACAAGATTCTTGGTGCTTGATTCTGATCAGCGTCATAAATCACTTTCATCGGGTCTTTGGACGTATCAAGCATAATTAGAGAGCAGCAGCAGCTCGGACAGCGACATAAATTCAGATTAGATGCAGCCGTCATGCACTATCGTACACCACACACTTCTTCACATCGAAGGTTTTACTCAGTAGAATGTATTGGTCTAGACTCGCTGAATGCCGTAAACCTTTAAATATATAGAGTATATAGAGTGGATAGATTAGATGATGGATGGAAAAAGGGTGTGGATTTAACAAAAATTAATAATAATTTCAAAAGGGCGTGGATTTAACATTTTTGGGGGCGTCGATTTAACAATTCCCATTTTATAAGGTTCAGGGTTTTTAAGATTTTTTAATATAGTATATAAATTGATTTAAAAATATAACCTATACTACTAAATATTAAAATATTTAATTGAATACTAATTTTAATAGTAGCAGGAATTGATATGATAATATGATGACTAAATCCTAATTTTAAAATTAATTTGTTATTTGGGTATATACTGACACTAATAAACGAAAGCTTGGGTGGCTAACGGGATTAGAGACCCCGGTAGTACATGCTGTAAACGATGAGTGCTAATATTTAGAATTTTTAGATATAACAGCTAACGCGTTAAGCACTCCGCCTGAAAAGTATAATCGCAAGATTGAAATTTAAAGGAATTGACGGGAGTCTACACAAGCGGTGGAGCATGTGGTTTAATTCGATAATACGCGCAGAACCTTACCAACTCTTGCTAATTTTTATATAAAATTTTATATAAAAAACAGGTGTTGCATGGCTGTCGTCAGCTCGTGTTGTGAAATGTTTGGTTAAATCCTTTAACGAGCGTAACCCTCATTGTTAGTTGCTAATTTATTAAAATTAATAAAAGGACTCTAACAAAAAGATTAATGATATATTAATGGAAGATGGGGATGACGTCAAGTCTTTATGGCCCTTATGGGTTGGGCTACACACGTGCTACAATGATAATCACAATGAGAGGCAATAATGTTAAGTTGGAGCAAATCTTTAAAAATTATCTTAGTTCGGATTAAGGGCTGAAACTCGCCCTTATAAAGTTGGAATCGCTAGTAATCGCAAAACAGCATGTTGCGGTGAATATGTTACTGGACTTTGTACACACCGCCCGTCACATTAGGGAAGTTAATTATTTTTAAAATGATTTTAATTTATTTAATAATTTTAAATAATTATTTAATTAAAATAATTTATATTTTAATTTATCTAAATTAAAATACTTAGAAAGTAATTAGTAACTTTGATGAAGTCGTAACAAGGTAGTCGTAGGGGAACCTGTGTCTGGAAGAGATCTTTAAACATTCTTAAATTAATTTTTTTTAGGAAAATAGTTTAATTGGTAAAATCATAGTCTCCAAAATTATTGTTATGGGTTCAAGTCCCATTTTTCCTGTTAATTGTTATGGGTTAAATCCCATTTTTCCTGTTAATTGTTATGGGTTAAATCCCATTTTTCCTTATTTATAAAAATTATAAGTTAAAAAAATTTTATAAAATCTGAAATTAATTAAATTCAAGTTATAAAAATAAAATTTTATTTAAAATACTTTTTAACTAAAGGGAATTTAAATTTAAATTTATAATACTTTTTTATAAAATAGAAAACAATTAATAAAAAATTAAAAATTTTACATTGTTTAAGAAGAAAAAATATTAATTATTTTTTTTTAGATTACTTAATTTTGTATATATTAAAAACTAAAATAACATTTTAAAAAAATTTTATGACAATAAAAATTATTCAGTCTCTTACATTTTTAGATTTTTGTGAGCCTTGGCAAATTGGGTTTCAAGACCCAGCAACTCCAGTTATGGAAGGTACTATTAATTTTCATCATGATTTAATGTTTTTTAAATCATTATTACTGTATTTGTTTGTTGGATGTTATTTAAAGTAATAACTCTTAAGGATAATGACTTGATGACTAAGGTAAGTTTCTGGCGTTTTTTTTAGCTAAACTCGCGTGATATGCTTACCTTTTTCTCTATCTAAGATTCGAATCAATCCATCCACCGGGCATCGCATCTATGACCAGATTCACAAAGATAGTGATTTCTTGTGCTCGCTGGGTATCATGGATTACAGCTTACTCATGGAGATTCAAAGCTCGGAGTATTTTCTCGACACGAGCCAACTCCCCCGAGCTCGCCGTGATCTGCTCTTTACCCAACCTGCGACGAGTGTGGCTGGTCCGTTGCTCTACCATTTTGGTATTATTGATTTCCTTCAGCAGTAGTACGTACGAATGTCTGTGAAAGCTCTTGCTGTAATGTGTGTTGTTATAATCGATGAAAGGACGCTGGAAAAAAAGATGGAACGTTAAGACGTTCATCAAGCGTAAAGAACCTGAAGGAGTGTCGGCACTACCGCCAAATCCTTACAAGTTTCGTTTTCAACAAAGAATGTCGCGTATTTTTGCACTTTCGACGCAAGTTCGCGCCGAGAATGCTGTAGCATTCAACCATAACTATCCAGCTCTGGTTGATGTACTAGATCAGGGAAAATATGACCACCAGCGCCACAACACTTATATCAGCAAGACCAAACGACCCGTGTTTAATCCAGAACAGCAACAGGATATTCGCGTGGTCTAGTCACGTAATGCTATGGTTAAGTAGTCTAAGCACATGATGCCCTTCATAGTGCGGATATTCATTATATTGTTTCCATGCAAATTTTAAGCTATCAATTCGAGCCTAAAAGGAACGACTCGTCGCCAAGAAAAATCGACTAATCGATCCAGCTAGCCTCAGTTCCACTCCTTGCACTTGTTATCTCATGTGTGTCAGGCTTTGATACGGGGAATAACAGATGAACTACAGTCCAAATAATATCTAGAAAACAGTTCTGATTTTGCAACAAAGCCCACCAACTCAGCAACAGTTGGTGGATCAGGACACAAGTAAGCGAGGAAACTGGGGTCAACCCAGAAGATTGAGGACATGCATGGGCACGACCCAGGGCCGGGGGGAGTGCCTCCCGACCTGACTGCCACACTGGCTACACTAACCAGGGTGGTAGGAGGGGTATGCAGCAAGGCGGAGGACAACCTCTCGATGAGGTTGTACCGGAAAGCCAATTTTATGATTCGGCATCAGAAGGCTTGGAGATGTCGGTACAATGTACCGATAGTCCAGCCAATCATCTCCCGGAAACGCAACCGATTCAGGACAAGGATGTCACTCTCACAGAGATGGATGCGGGCCAAGTCTCGGTCACGCTAGAACACGAGATGCGGGAGGTGCAAGCACGACGGCCTTGGCTTCAAACATGGAAACATTTGATCCAGCAACTTTTCATATGCATTTTTTAAAAAAACTAACCAAGAAGAAACATTTTACATTTGCGACACTGGATCAGAAAAGATTGCCAAAGGTGAATGCCAAGGAGACGGAAAAATTACTGGAATTGTATGAAATGATCCTTATTCAATTGGATCAGCCATGGAAGAGTTGGATTTCACGAGTGGTAAAGGCGGTGGAGCTGCCGTGGTCATCTAAACAATCATTGACCACCTTAATACAGCGTGAAATTGTTCAAGCCCGTGTCCACATTGCGGAACAATCATATGAGCCGCCACCACCATTACTACGATGGGTTTGGGTCAACAGAAGCAAGCGGAGAAGCACAAACAGAAGCAATTTCAACGACCCTTCATATTTTTGACGCATTCGTACTCCCCGGATACAATCCAGCGGCTCCGATCTCTTTGTGAACGACAGTTTCTCTTGTGCATGAATGAAGTTCTACGTGACAGCACAGACGATGAATGGTTGATCGTTAAAGGACTTGCAGAAGGAACGATCATAGCACGTTCTTTGCCGCAGTTACTACGGAAGATAATGACCATGGATGATAGGCTTCGTCTAATGGAGACGATACGGTCCCAGGTAGAAGGATGTCTAGTGATGGAGCTGCATGGAGAAAACGAGATTAAGGAGGCATTTATAAGTACCAGGAAATTGCAGGAGAGTATTGCCACAGAAGCAACAGCAAGAGGCAACGGGTCAGATCGCCTATGGGAAATGGTGGCGCAGGTAACTACAGTAAGTTATGAAAAGCCGAACCACACAATCTATTTCTTCTTTCCGACCAGAGAGATAGCGAGACGATATGTGGGGGTAGTTGTACCTTTCTTGAGGAAAGATCATCGCCTATCCAACATGCACAACGTGGAGATATATATCCCTGGTGATACGGAGGCCACATGAAGACGGCAGAGCGAGGCTCAAGGGTCGGACCAACCGTTATAGGCGTGTATACAATGATTATCCGGAATATTTCCAGGATGGTGGATATGACTAAGGTACATATGCTGCTCAAGTATCATATCCACTCACCATTCCATTTGGAAAACGTGGACACTGGAGGACCTTTCTCCGAGACATCGACGGAATGGAGGGTGGTTTGTGAATCAGTGGGATGTCCGGAAGGTATGCGCGGAAAGCTGAGAATCTCCTGGGGAGAAACGCTATTCACTATCGAGCATCCCACCATGCGGGGAGGAAAAAAGTGCGCACGCTGCGGTCAACCGGACCACCAAATCAGAGGCTGTACTACAGGTTTGCAACAATTGCTACAGGAAAGATGCATAGTCATCTCAACGAAGGATATTGGGGAGCTCAAGGCCCCCACACCGACTTTCACTAGTATGGAATAACTTCGTATTGAAGTAGCGGCGAATCGGATGAAGCGAAGTCAGGCAGACCATCTCAATGCGGGTCAAACAAGACAGCAGGAAGTACTGCCTAAGAAAGAACCAACTCCTGCGGTATCGGACGTACAGGAGATAAAGAACCACGACACACCCACTTTGGAGGAGAAGGGCGTGAGCGTCCAACACGCGGGACCAAAAAAGGCAACTTGGATCACAAAGGAACCCTTACGGAGGCGACAACGAGGCAACGTTTTCGAGGCAACGTTTTACAGTTTAACAAACGAGGAACCACCCAGACCAGCCAAAAGAAAGAGGTGGACACACCAACAGATGATACAGCCGGTACAAGACCACCTGTATTAAAAGACACTTTAGGAAAAGTGCAGTGGAAACCGACGAATTCGGAAGAACTGGAGCTAGGAATGCGAGAACATACGGCCAAACAAGCGATCATTTCGACACTAGCGTCTTTGGATGAGATTGAAGGTACAGTGAGATGGAATAGAGTTCCATGGCAAAGGTCACGACCCCAGAGAAAGATCACCCAAATATCCCTGGCTTTTTCGGAGATGGGGGTTACACCAGTGCGGACACCGGCGACCGGGAACTGTCAAGCATACGCGATAGCACATGTACTGGCGATATCAAAGCTGGAAAAATCCCCACAGGTACTAGCGACCTTAGCCAAAAACGTGAAAGCCGGAGGCCGAGCCAGAGCACTGGTAGATTTTGAGAGGAAATTCCCGGCCGGTATTCGCAAACAGACATTGACAGCGTTGGGTTGGGGTCACGACAAAATGTATGCCAAGGTATCAGCACAGCAGTTACGGCAGTATCTAAGCGAGTATGCATTTAGTGGTTCCACCCTAAAGGACCTCCTCCCGGCTACAGCATGGGGAAGCAATGACACGCTAGCAAGTATTTGCGCGATGCTACAACGGGACATTTTCGTGGTAAACATTACCAGGAGGGGTGGCATATGGGGCGGTACATTTCCACCCTGAGGTGCGTACCATCAACTCTCTAACATACCGACATAGTGGCGAATACACACTAGGACAGGATGAGTGTGTTAAAAAGTAAAGGATATAAAGAAGCAGGCGGAGATCGGTACACGGAAAATGCCGTTGATTCTACACTTCGAAGAAGCGCACTACGCTGCCTGTCTGCACGGAATAAGGGGAGGATACAGCGCCGCCGGAACAACTATACTGGACGTAGACATGTGCAGCGTGCAGGTAGAAACATGCGATCTAGGGTCACAACCTACTGAACGCCCAGACGTGCTGATGGAATCTGCATGCAAACTTACCCCGACAAGGCCTCCGGCACCCCATATTAGTGGTAAGGACTCATTACCAAGAGGGGAAGGGACCAGGCTTCAACGGTCTGAACTAACGACTTAAGGGGGGGGGGGGCAGATATGGAAGAATGCCTGGAATGGTCTTAAGGCATATTGGTCTGTCCATACACGGGTCGAATTTCCGATGGTAACAGCGACAAGAATGACATGGGTGGAAGCGGCCAAGCGAGAGGCAAATCAACTATTACACTTGCAACACCGACTCGAGGAGGACCCAAGATCTTAGATATAGTGGACGAAGCATTGCTTAACCAACTCACAGTATCATTTCGAGAACAGTTCTGGTACGCGGTGATAGACCTCGGGAAACGAGGAGCATGTGAAGGAATCGGGGCGTCGTGGTTTCGGGATTGGGGAAGTCGGGTCTCCAGTGTCCCAACCTCGCAATATTAAAGGCGGCCATTATGAACAGCACAACACCGTTAGAGAGAAGATACGTCAAGTGCAGTATGGCCAGAATAAACTAATTCGTTTAGGTGCGCCGAAATACACTACGACTTTGGCACGGAACATCCTTTGTGCGCATCTGTTTGGGGAAAAACAGTCTCGGTTACTAGGCGCATAATTTCGGCCGATTGATTCAATCATTACATTACTCAAACAAAACCATACTCTCGCGGTGACAAACGTGGAATATCGGAAATTAATCAGAAATATTGAGAGTGGAGGAGCGAGAGCATGGTGGAATCTGGCTACCTTCTTCTGTGAACCGTTAAGACACACCAACGTGGAGGAAGTACCCACAGTGACTCAGATGTGCTCGGATGGTGGGAGCGCGGATCGATGCTAAGGGCAGTCAGACGAAGGCACGATTCCAGCATCCCATTCAGCGTGACCCTCTGAAAGCGGATATATATACTTCCTTTCGATCGTTACATGAGAATGAATATACGCCGGTGCCACCACAAGATCAACTAGTCAGGCGACCTCAGCACATATGGATAACTAGCCAAAATGTGGGGTTTTCTGGCACGTATTCGACTGGAATGGATGCAGGCGTGGCGAGAGAGACGACTGTCGCCTGATATCATTTTACTCCAAGAAACACATATTGATTCGACTGAAGCGGCGGAGGAAATGACAAAATCTTGGGAACGTATGTGGAACAATAATAGTAATTTTTCGCAACGACTTTCTTAATGGAGTATTTCAAAAACCAAGGCGGCAGGAGTGGCGATTTTACTTCATCATCGAATAGCGTCAGAGGCACAACCTTGGAAGACAGAAGAATGGAGTTCACGATTTATTGGAGTGAATTTTTGAACATAGACGCTGGTAAACATTTACGGCCCAACAGGAGATAATTTGGAAAAGGAATTTTTTTTCACACGCTCCGAAAGATGTGCCCATCGGCTGATCAACACCTAATAGTCGGCGGTGATTTTAATTGCGTGGAAAGTCCGGTGTTAGATAGGCTCGGCAGACACAGATCATCTCAGACGGAGAGTAAGGAGTTATCATCAATGGTAGAGCTATTACGATTACAAGACGCACGATTAAGTATGAATTCACACTCGAAGAGATAATCCCGATCACGTCAGCGAATTTCTTTACGTACTGGAGAGGAGAAAAAGCTAGCCACATAGATCGGTTCTATATTTTTAGCAGTCTCGTGGGTTGGATCCAATGGCTCTACACGACGGAGACTGTTCAACACTAGGACCATGAGGAGCTACAATTACACCTTCGGTCTCCCCGGACAGATACGATCACTAAACGGATTCCGACAGCGGCATACCCTTTTCGAAGTTCCGATGTTGTTGAAGTCCAACAAGAAGTGAGGAAAGCCATTAAAAAGGTGACAGAGGTGTGGGAGCATCACCATATCCCTTGGGACTGTTTAATGGGGAAGTACCGTCAAGCGTTGAAACAGACCAGGCGACGTCTCAAGTACCACCGACGCTGAAGAGCCAGCCGCTTGAGACGTCGACTGCGGGACATCTGCACTACAAGAGATGAACTGATAGAGAGTGGCATGGTATATCGAAAGATGATCGTGTCAGGCAAGAAAGGGCGTTTTATGCATCGGGCTTAATCATACATTCGATGGTTATATAAACGTGTCGCAATTTGGGAGAAAGACCAAACGGTGACGAAAAATAGACTTCGAGAGCGAGGAGACACGACATTCACCAGCCACAATTGCAGATAAATTCGCAGCTACATGGGTCAGATCATTAGGGGTCTGACATAGTCATGTTACGAGAGACGAGATGGACTCAAAACTACAATGCTTCCTGCGCGGAGCAGTCATGAGGAAAGTGTTTCCTTCCCAGAATAAGCTACTTACGCGCCGGATGGACAAGGAGGAAATCTTCACAGCAATCAAATCGCTGTCGCGGAACAAGTCACCGGAACCGGACGGGATAGGAAATGAATTCTACAAGGATTTTTCTACCGTCCTTGTAGCCGGTGCGTACACGAACGGTGCGGCTAGCGCACAGAGGAAGACTCTTCCTTAAAGCTGTAGCTACCGCTACTTAGCCGATACGCCCTTATAAAGGGATTAGTAGGAGAGATCTCCTACTCGAGGCCAAGATTCCCGGGTTGGTTTACTAATTAGCCTTAACGGCTGTGTTCCCTTTACGGGGTGTAAGTAAAGGGAGGGATCCCTCTTACCTACGACACTCACTGCACGCGCGACCGGTCGAGGTCGCGCGACTGCACTTTAGAGTGAAATGTAAACTGAATATATTAAATATGTAATTAGCCTAAATTAATTTAAACTAATATAAACTATATGTAATACTAAGTAGAATATTCCAAATTCGTACCTAGCTAAAATGTAGTGTACACACCTGTGTACTGACACGTGGATGGCTGACACACCACCACACCAAGGGCCCCTGCTCTGATTGGTTAAAATAGCCAAAGGTTCAAAACCTTTCAAACCGGTCAATACTGATCTAAATCCTGGTGTACTCATGTACACCAACATTATATGTAACTCGAATGTAACCCCGTTACATCCTCCCCCATCAAGACTATTGCTTACGCAATAATCAAAATCTTGTTGGATAAGTCCAACGCCAGTACCTCTGGCCTTCCATATGTACACCTTCAGTGGTGCTATGGCTTTTCCTCTATAAGAGGTAGACTACTCCGAGAACTCGGAGGTGGATGCCCTTGGGGATACCTCCCCAACGGTTAACCGCTCCGACAGCGCCGAACGGCGTTGTCGGCAGCCTAATCCGTTCCCCACACGTGGGGAAAATGCACTAACCAGTGCGCCACCCCTGCTCATATCGAATGACACATCTGAATCGTCAAAGGCGATCGTCACTAATGAGCTGGACGCAGCTCAAGACACTCAACTTGCCGCACAGGCACTAAGGGCTGCGTTACGCGCCCCCAAACGCCTGCCAAGGACGGCTTATAATTTTGATAGTCCTCGTGACCTTCCAAGGTAGGACAGGCGTTTGGTAAAGACCAGTTTAGCGTCCTATACCCCTGGACCCGCGGCTTAACAGCCGTATCAACGCGAACGCCGTGAGAAACTCCGTCAACAACTGCTTACAGAAAAGCAGTCACTAGCGTCTCATACCGAGAGCGCTTGGACAGGCAGGCACAGGGTGCCCCTGTTAAGAACCTCCGCGAGGTTTCTTTCGTTCTTTCTCTGAGAGAAAGTGCTGATGATGCAGAGAAGAAGTTCCGCGCTTGGGCGGAAGGGGAAAAGCTTCTCCCCAGCTTCAATGAGCTGAACGACAGCTATTCCCATCGAGACATTTGGGTGGAGAGGGCGTTGCGCCTGGCATTTGCCAGAGCCAAAGCGATGGAGCTATTACGTGCTCCATATCGCACGCGCTACGCCAGCGTCCCTGTATCCACCATGGTGCCAGAGGACAGTGTGAGCGTCGCGTCTGCCTCCGGCGAACTCCCACTTACTGGGAGTGAAGGGGCTCCTCATGACCCTCTGGTTGTTGACCTACAGCGGGATTCTCCCGCTCGAAAGCGTCAACGACGTCTCGGCAATCCTTCCGTAGGGGAGTCTCGAACTCCCACGAACTCTGTGAGTGTGGATACCCTTTCCATTCACCAGATACTGGGTTTGACCCCGATGATGGCGTCGCGCCATCAGCCGATCCACATGAAAGTGCGGAGTACCCTCCGCATCAAGCATTGGAGGAGGAGGTCGCGCAATTGCGACGTGAGATTCGCGAACGCTGTGATCGACACAGCCATCGCATCCATGATCTACACGAGGGGTTTCGCGATGAGCGGAATGCCACTGATCTCTTCGAGAGGCGACTTGCCTCTCTCGAGACGACCGTTGCGTAGATTCGTGGTCGCATTTTAGACCTTTCTGGCTTCCTTCGCCCTGCCGTGACTTACGGCTCTTACGGCTATCCGCCTTTCCACCCCCCTCCAAGAGGGGGGGGGGCGCCTCCGGGTCCTGGTATGGCTTAAGCATACCGACATAGAAGGTTGGATGCGTACGCATCACCTTCGGGATGTCTAAGGTGTACGACAAGCCCTTTCGGGCTAATACCTTAAAGGTCCCCACAAACCTGGGGCGCAGTTTATTGCGCAACACACTTGAAACTGCATGTGTAGGAATATTTTTAGCGTTTAATAAAACACTTTCTCCTACTTTGTATACCTTTTTGTTAGGCCGCCCCTTGCGGTCAGCTTGCTCCTTCTGCTTGTCTTGGATTTCCGCCATGGCATCGCAGACGTGTCGTAAGACACTAAGGCGCGTCGATAAAAACTTATCGATGTGCTTTCGCACAGATACAGGACTGACATCGGGGAATCCTCCCCCCTCCAGCCCTGGGCCACACACACGTGACGTCAACGGAACCCTCGGATTCACCAATCCGTTCACGTAAAACGGGGTAAGCCCCGTAGATGCATGTACCGAATTGTTGATAGCAAATTCAACCATCGGAAGCATCTCACTCCAACTATTTGGAGAATCCGGACATAAACTCCGGAGAATATCCTCCACAACGCGATTAACGCGTTCCGTCTGACCGTCCGTCTGCGGATGATCCGCAGTGGACATGAGGAGTTTAATGCCTAGCACCTTAAACAACGCTCCCCAGAGCTGTCCCGTAAAACGGGGATCCCGATCCGACACAACGGAATCGGGTAGACCATGCTGTCGAAAGACACGGTCTAGGAGCACTTTTGCTGTTCCTTGTCCATCTATGGACTCTGGCACCGCCGCCAGATGATCCATCTTGCTCAATCGGTCTACAAAGACCAATATGCCGGTGTTCCCGGCCTTATCCTTTGGAAAACCGAAGATAGAATCCATGCTAATGGATTTCCAACACTCCGTTGGACCCGATAAGCTCGCCAAAGGCGCAGCTGAACTTGCAGAGGGTTTAACCCTATGACACGTCTCACAGGTGCGTATATACGCACCGACCCACTTATACATGTTGGGCCACCAATACAAAGCGCTTAAGGCGCTGTAGGTCTTATCCCGACCTAAATGACCCCCGATAGGGGCCTCATGTGCCTCAAAGAGGACTCTATACTTCAGTTCCTCATCATGAGGAACTACCACCCGCGGAGTGTCCTCCGCGCTCGTGCTATAAATAGCAGACCGTCACAGTACCTGTAACGGTGTAAACGAGCTTTAGCTCGACTTGACAGGGTTGGCTCAGACGAGCCAAGACCCTTTTCACATAATGCGCTGATAAGCGCCGTACATTGTGGGTCTTTCTCATACGTCTGGCGTATGAGATCCACCACAGATGTGGTGACGAATGTCGCGTGAGCGAGCTCGTAATCGGGACGACGCGATAACGCGTCTGAAAGCATGTGATGGAGTCAAGTTCGATATCGAAAACATTAGTATCGATAACCTGACTACCACCATCGCGCCCAGCCTTCCAACTTTCGGAGGGGGTACTCCGCGGACCACCACTCGAGATCTGGTCCGATCTTCCGCTGCAAGCAGACGACCGGTCGTCATCAGAACCCACTTGGTCCGATTGTTTTGTGTCCATCTCACCTTGTGTACCCGATGGAATGGGCTAGTTACACACTCGGTGGATCGGGATCGCAGATTGGATCGAAGTGGTCTTGAATATAGAAGACCGATCTGGGTAGGTATCTCTGGGGCGGA
>CM047586.1:11869913-11917030 GCA_026184515.1 Peronosclerospora sorghi | reverse complement strand
GAGTTGAGGTGTTGAGATCGCCAAATCGTACTCCCGTCGAGGGACTTCCGGTGAGCCAAAGTGCGCGTGCGGCGCTTCCAGACCGGGTATAATGGGCGAGAGGGGATAATTCAACCCTCTGCACCCAAACAATCCGCGGCGGGCGGAGGCGACTAGCGTACGAAAAGGGAAGAACGGCAACCCCTAGCTGTGGTGTGAACCCAGACCAAAGGATTTCTACTGAGAAAAATCCTGTAACCAAAAGACTTCTACTTTATTAGGCAAAACCAACCAAAAGCCTCATACTTGGAAAAACCACAACTAAAATACTACTACCCTATAGTCCCTAAATGTACCCACACAAAAATATGTAAAATACCCAAAGTCGGGTGACTCACCAAAACTTGCGTTCTTGACACTTCTTGAGTCTGATATGCTGAAAAGCCCCCCTTGTTTAAGACAATCCGAAATTAGACCAAATTCCTTGACGAAACTTGACCAGAAGTGTGCCAAATTTTGGGCACGCTTCTCCACAAGCACGTTCTGCTTGCCAGGTTTATACTTAACCTCAAAGTTGTACTCCGCAAAGAAGGAGAGCCAACGGGCCATCCGTTGCGAGAGATGAGGCGACTTTGTCCCTGTCCGTAAGGACGCGTGGTCAGTATAAACCACGAACGTCATTGAGCCGAGTAGGTGAACCCTAAATTTGACAAGAGCATACTTCATTGCAAGTAGCTCCTTGTCATGAACGGGATAATTCCCTTCTGCAGCTTTAAGCTGCCTCGACTCAAACGCAATCACGCGTTCTCGTCCCGCGTCGTCTGCTTGTAACAAAGCACATCCGATTGCGAAATCGGAGGGATCGCAGACGACACTAAATGGTTTCCCAGAATCTGGGAGAGCAAGAACGGGAGCTTTTTACAAGCTCCCCTTTACCGCTCCGAAGGCGGTTTGGTTTTTGGTTTCCCAACACCAATCAACATCCGTCTTAAGAAGGTCGGTTAATGGCTTCGCCATTTCAGCGTAGTTCTCGCTGTACTTGTGGAAGATAGTTGGCTAATCCAAGCCACTCCCGTAAATGTCTAAGATTTACAGGCTAAGGCCATTCCGCAATGGCTTTCACCTTCGCGGGATCCGCCCGCACTCCATCCTTACCGATGAAGCATCCGAGGAAAGGAATTTCCTCAGCACCAAATATACATTTGGATGCGTTCGCATATAACTTATGCTCTCGCATACATTCGAGAACAGCTCGAAGGTGTATAAGGGGCGTCTGAATATCAGACGAGTCGCCTTCCGCACGACTATGAACGAATATATCGTCGAAGTACGTCTGAGCGTACTTCCTATGAGGGCGGAAGAGTTGAGTCACCAAGCGATTGAAAGTCGCTGGTGCATTTGAAAGCCCTTGTGGTATAACAAGCCACTCCCACAGCATGCCGCTAGGCGTGCTGACTGCTGTAAGCGGAATATCGGACGCTCGCATGAGCACCTGATAATACCCGTCCACCAGATCTAAAGCACTGTATACAGTACATCTCGCCATATTGTTCTGGAGGACATCCTTCCGAGGAATCGGAGTCTGCATGGGTACAGTATCTGCATTCAGCTTGTTGTACGCATGCACAATGCGCCACTTTCCGTTCGGTTTACGAACACAAAAGGTGGGAGATGAGTGGGGAGACTTGCTCTCCCGCACCATCCCTGCCTCTTCTTTCCACTTGAAGAATGCGTCGATGACGTCGCATTGCTCCTTGGGGAGAGGCCACTGCCTAGTGACGCAGTATTTGGTTCCAGGAACCCAATCAATTTCATGTCGGACTCCCCGATCCGGTGGTAAACCCATCGGTGGGTTGTCACTAATGACATCTCCAAATTCCTTTAATAAGGAATGGTAAGGGTCCTCATGATCCGCGAGGATCTTGAGGCCGCTTCGGGCATTCAATGCCTGTTTGGTTTGCACCAAAACTGACTCGTCCATCGTGGATGAGGAGTTCAACCCCTCTTACGGACGTAATACGACAACCTCGTCGATTTCATCTGCTTTCAAAGCAGTTTCAAATTCGTTGAAGGACATCTCCCCCAACGACAACAGTTCGCCTACCCCAGGCAACCGTTCCAGGCTTACGCCTTCTGTGACAACACCTGTTACACTATTCAGCATCCTGTAGGACTGCTGAATACTTGTCTCGGGACTCATCCGGACACCCAGATGGGGGAAGTCAATAGCCCCATCTATTGGAAGCGCCACACGCCTATCCACAGAGGTCTCTACCTCTACCATCGGTGACTCGCCGGTCTCACCTATATCGGCGTAGTCGGAATCATTTCCGACGTGCGAAAGAGACAAACTTCGGGTCTCTTCGCTTGGAAGCGCCTCGCGCTTAACCACAGGGGTCTCTACCCCTACCACTGGAGTCGTCTCAGAAGAACCCACCTCTACCACTGGTAACTCACCAGTATCGCCGTTAACGGCGTGGGGATTAACCGCCGAATCCCCCTCGTTAAGTAACTCTTCCTAAACGCCATTGGGAATGATCATTTCAGACATTCCAATCTCTGGCATCTCACGCCAGAATCGCTTTTTCGATCGAGCAAAGGTGGGTTCATGACTCGCCAATGCTTCACCCGACCGCGGGTGCGTTGAGCCAATGGACTTAGCCTTCCAGTCTATCCATGGCTCGTGGCGTTCCAGCCACTTCATGCCCAGAATGAGGTCATACCTCGAGTCCAAATCCAGGACTAGGCAACGTTCTAAGCTGTCGAAGTCTGCAAACTTCAGCTTAAGGTCAATAGAGACCTTGGGTACAGAAACCTGTACGCCCGTCTCAAGACGGACCGTGATAACGTCACGAGAACGTGCCTCTAGGGCCTCGGCATACAGCCGACTATTCTCAACAGAAGCCCGTCTGACATAGTTGTCAGACGCTCCAGAGTCTATCAAGACTCTCCAAGGCTTATCAAAGCCTTTCACGTCCGCAAGGACTACCAGCAAACCTGGCTGGTACACCAACTCGGTGCTAGAAAGCACCGCTTCCCTCGGGGATTTGTGCTGTCGTCCCCTACTCTGGTGCTTAACAGCACTGAGGGGTCCCCCAGTAGGGCGCCCCGCAGCTACTGAGAGCCGTCGTTTCCCGACGGCTTGGGCCAGGGCTTCTTCCCAACCCTTGGCCCTTTTAAGCGAGTATCTCGCTGGGGGTTCCGCGGACATTTGTTCCGCAGATGATCCGTGCTCCCACACTGGAAGCATCTCAGCGGTCCATGTCGCTGCAACATTGCAAGGAGCTCCGCCTCGAAGCTCTGCGGAAAAGAGTCAGTGTGACTCTTAGCGGGAGGTTTCTCCTCTGCTTCGACCTGACTATAGTCGATGGGTTCGGGACCCACCTTAGAGGAACGGAAGTTCCTCTCGGCGTTGAACGACATCTGGAACGCCTCCCCCAAGGATTGGGGTCGGCATCGGAACAATTCCGAACGTGCTGGCCCTTCTCTCAGGCACCCATGAAGACGGGGATGGACACATCGTCCGAATACGCTTTCGCGTACATCCCTGCCAACAGGGTCTTAAGTTCCTGAATGTATGTCTACAGGTCTCTAGTGCCCTGACGGCACCTCAGAAACGCCAGTTGATTCTGGAAAACCAGATCTGGCGCTGCGTACATGTCCATAAGCTTCTGCTTAAGGACCTCCCAGGTTGGGAACACGTCCGTGACTGACTCCGAGCACGTAAACGCCCATGTACGGGCTTTGCCCGTAAGATGGGTCAGCGCAAGTCCCACTTGAAAGTGATCCGCGATCACATTAGCTGTAGCGAAGGCCGTTTCGACCTCTCTCAACCACACGTAAAGGTTGGCACCCTTCTCCCCGGTTAACTACTTTATTTTTAATGATAATGGAGGGCGCACCCCCGTGGACGTGGAATGACTTCCACGAAAATTAGCCTCATGGGCGATGAGTGCGTTGACCCTCACATTTACGGCATCGGCCCTGCTCCACTAGGAGCTTCATGCCTTCGTCACCCATTAAGGGTAACAGCCTTTTAAAGGCTTCCTGCTGGACGAGGGCCAAACTATCCCAATCGTCCTAATTCATCCTTTGCAGAGGATGCCTTAGTCTACCAACACAGGTGTTGGATTGACTACAAGTGCTACCATATGTAGCCGGTGAGTAAACGCACGGTGCGGCTAGCACACAGAGGAAGACTCTTCCTTAAAGCGGTAGATACCGCTACTTAGCCGATACGCCCTTATAAAGGGCTTAGTAGGAGAGATCTCCTACTCGGGGACAAGATTCCCGGGTAGGTTTACTAATTAGCCTTAACGGCTGTGTTCTCTTAATCTTCGCTCCTCTAGTTAACTAGCAGAACGGAACTGTGGTCGTTAAGACGGACCACAAAGTGCTACCAGGTGTAACAGGACTGATACTGTTACAGGCTTACACTGTATTTTGCGAGGAAGCGCGCAATACAATTAGGGCACGATTAGTTGGTAACAACTGCTCCACTAGGAGCTTCATGCCTTCGTCACCCATTAAGGGTAACAGCCTTTTAAAGACTTCCTGCTGGACGAGGGCCAAACTATCCCAATCGTCCTAATTCATCCTTTGCAGATGATGCCTTAGTCTACCAACACAGGTGATGGATTGACTACAAGTGCTACCATATGTAGCCGGTGAGTATACGCACGGTGCGGCTAGCACACAGAGGAAGACTCTTCCTTAAAGCGGTAGCTACCGATACTTAGCCGATACGCCCTTATAAAGGGCTTAGTAGGAGAGATCTCCTACTCGGGGACAAGATTCCCGGGTAGGTTTACTAATTAGCCTTAACGGCTGTGTTCCCTTTACGGGGTGTAAGTAAAGGGAGGGATACCTCTTACCTACGACACTCACTGCACGGGCGACCGGTCGAGGTTGCGCGACTGCACTTTAGAGTGAAATGTAAACTGAATATATTAAATATGTAATTAGCCTAAATTAATTTAAACTAATATAAACTATATGTAATACTAAATAGAATATTCCAAATTCGTACCTAGCTAAAATTTAGTGTACACACCTGTGTACTGACACGTGGATGGCTGACACACCACCACACCAAGGGCCCCTGCTCTGATTGGTTAAAATAGCCAAAGGTTCAAAACCTTTCAAACCGGTCAATACTGACCTAAATCGTGGTGTACTCATGTACACCAACATTACATGTAACTCGAATGTAACCCCGTTACAGTCCTAATCGAACAGTTAAGTGTTTTATTTAACAGGATCATTGAAGGAGAGAAGCCACCGGAATCATTCCTATAAGCGTTAGTCATTCCTCTGCGAAAAAATGGAGACTCGGTCAACGCGATGGACTACCGGACCATATCCCTTCTGCAATCGAGTTAAAAGATCTTGGAGAAGATATTAGCAACCTGACTTCAGGGGAGCTGATAGGGGCCTCCCAGCAAGGAGTTTTCGCCGGGAGACGACTGCACCGGGTAGTTACTCTTATGCAGGCAATATTGAAAACGGGGCATGACGACATAAATTTGGCACCAGAAAACAGTCCAGCAGTCCTGTTTCTCGATTTCGCGAAATCATATGACATTGTGGACAGAATTAATCTGTATGGGACACTGAAAGCGTTTGGTTTCTCTCCGAATTTCATTGGATTGGTGGAAAGGCTACATCTTGGCACAACAGCGCAGTTAAAAGTTAATGGAGAATTATCAGAGACAATCATGATAACCTCCGGGATTCGTCAAGGTTGTCCATTGGCTCCTTTACTTTTCATCCTAGCGGTGGAACCATTATCGTTAGCAATCCAAGGGGAGGAGTGAATTCGGGGACTCAGACCGTGTCGACTGGGTACGCTCCACAAGTTTTCAGCCTTTGTTGACGATTCTACTGTCCTCTTACAAGATGCAGGATCTATCCCAAAAGTGCTACAACTAGTGGAGCGCTTTGGGGATTTGTCAGGTCTGAAAGTTCAAGTTCGCAAAAGCAAGTTGCTATTCCTGAACAAAGCTGTGGTGGAGCGGCCGATCAAATTTTTTGACGCTTGATCAGGCGGTACCACGGCGCCCAGACTGCCGACTAACGAAGGGGGTCCTCCGGTTGTCCTTGACTGCTTGTGTTTCTGCTCACCTTGTGTACCCGACGGCTTAGGCGTGGGTCGCTCTCCAGGTGGCGGGGATGTAAACACGGCAATTCCTTGACGCAAGATTGGGGAACTTGTAATGAGTTGATCGAGGTGCTGATCAGACGTGATCCCGTATATCGAGCTCGAGTCAGGTGCGAACAGGCTTGATCAGCAGTGATCAGGCTTGGGCAGGCACCGAAAGTCGTTGATCAGCTATGATCAGACTTGATCAGGCTTGATCAGGCACTAAAAGTAGTTGATCAGTTGAAATCGGACTTGATCAGGCTTGATCAGGAACCAAAAAAAAATGATCAGCTCATATCAGACTTGATCAGGCTCTATCAGACACTAAAAGTAGTTGTTCAGCGGTTATCAGACTCGATCAGGTGCTAAAAGTCGCTCAGGTACAAGTTGGTGCGATCTGCGAGTTGTTGATCGCGGGTCACGAGTTGCAGAGTGTCGATCAGGTGTTGATCGGCGAAGGGGGTACTTGATCAGGCAGTGGAAGTCTTCACTGCTTGATCACGGAGTCTCTGGAGTCTTCAACAGCTAAAGGAACACCCAAATATCTGTATTCCTAGCCTAGACCTACGAGGGGGGTAAATCTCACTTAATCCACCTAGAGTTCCCGTGGGGCGCTTACAGCGGCCGAACGCTAGGGGCCAAACGCAAACCAAACGTGGAGAGGTGAGAGCACTGCTCAATCACACTCTCAAAACCAAAAACCCTTTACTGAAGAACCGCTGACACAGCGGGCGGAGTTGCGGGGTGAGTTCTCAACACTCTACGCCTGCCGGTGGCCCAAAAACGCACAAAGTGCTCCCGCTGGGACGTAGAGGTGTTTTTAAACTAAAGGGAGGCGCTAGTTGCTGTCCCTGAGGTGTCCTTAGTGTTTGGAAGCAAAAGGAGAACTTTATTTTTGCTTAAATCCTAAGAACTACCTATTACCTAATATCCACCAATCAGAACTACCTGTCCCAGCGTCCTCCGTCGACCAGTCGACCTGATTTATCCGTCGTCCGTCGCTGTTCGTCGGTGTTCGCTGAGTAACTGTACGTAATCGTCCCATCTTCCTATGCCCTGTCTATGTCCCGACTATGTGCACCACGGTTGTACACGCAACTGTATACGCCGTGGTACACACAATCGTATACGATTACGTACCCGATTTTTGTCCGTAATCGCCCCCCCCTAAATTAGGCCCAATAATTAGGCCCTATAATAAGGCCCTATAATAAGGCCCATTATTGGGCCAAATTATAACACGCTTTACGACAGCCGCCCCTGATCCTCGTCCCAGTCGTACAGCGGTTGGGGTGAGGGTCGATCATGCCTTTAGATATCGTGGATCATGCTACCGTTGGTCGGCTTGTCCACCATGACGTCATCGGCCAGGTGATAATCACCCATCAATTTGCTTGCCCCTTCTCTCGCCGATAAGGTCCCGTTCTGTCAGGCTGTTACCGTTAGTGGTACGCCCCTCGCGATCCAACGTTCACCCTTCACCAACCGTGTCATCTGCGATCAAGCTGTCTCGATCAGGCATTCCTGCATTTCCATCATGCAAGCGATAACGGACGGCACCCCGGCAAACACCACCGACACTCCTGCCCTGTATCGGGCCGCAGCTGATCAGGCGATCGCTGCTATCAATCAGGATTACAGCTTGCAAGAGGCTCTACACGCGCGTGATGATCAGATCGCCACGTTATCCGACTCGCTCGAGTGAAGAAACGGTCACGATGCTTCGGCAGCAGATCGCTCGTGCCAAAAGCGCCGTGGTGGAGCGAGATATTGCGATCAAGCGGGACGCCTTCAGACAGCTCAATACATTGCGTGATTTTCGTCGACACTGCAGTCAATGATCTCCAGACTAAGTTGAAAACCGTCGAAAGCGCTATGGACGATCAAGAAAAACCCATGGACGATCAGCGCGCACAGATCCGGGATCTGGAAGGCCGTCATGCCCGTGGTAGTTATCTGCGATCGGTGCATGAAGACACCATCGCTGATCAAGCGCGGGAGATGGATCAACTTCAGCAGCGCATAGCCAAGTTACAAGAAGAATACGATCGGGCTGCTTCTGGGAATCAGCGCTTGTTCGAAGAGGCGCTTAAGCTCGCCTCCGAGATTAAACGGCGCAAACGCCAGTACAGTCGCCTCCGAAGGAAGATCAAGTCCAATTGCATGAAGATGGACGAGTATACCGCCATCGTGGCCCATACGCAGGAACTATCCGACCGGGTTGCGGGGTTGTCGGCCCTCCAAACTGAGCTGGACGATCTGCACGCCGCATATTCTCAGCTGGAGAACGAACATTCCGCCATGCAATGCCACTTCGATCAAGTTTCCGTAGAACTCGACACGTTGCGCCATCAACTGCAGGAGGTTCAGGGCGAAGTCACACAGTTGCGCTCGTTTCACTCGGACCTTCAGTCTCAGTTGGCTGGTATGTCGTTGCGGATGCAGATCACACCAGTTATCCGCACCCCTTCGGCGGGTTCTGATCAAGATACACTGCCAGCTGGCCATGCTGATTCTCCTGACGGCTCGATCAACCGCGCCGCCCCTTCGCCTAAAAGGCGTACTCAGCGTTCCCGATCTTCCTCTCGGTTGAAGCGGCCAAGTCTACTTTCTCCTATTTCGGAGGCGAAGACGGAAGACGATTATGCCCCAAGTCCTGATCAGGACGATGAAGGCAGATTTCCTGTCCCGATCGCTTTTATCCTTCCACTCCTACAATTAGCGAGTTCGGGAGAGAGGATCTACCTGATCAAGTCACTGACGGGTCTCTTTTTCCGCGTACGGGTGATTTCCAGACGTTTATCGCGGTGTCTGATGATGCCAGTGACGCCGATATCCTGCCGTGGACTCCGGATCAACTTGGCGGGTTTGATCTGCGTAACGTCACGGCCCAAGTGGTCTTTGACTACTTGACCCGCCCCGCAGGATAGTTGTTACCGGCTGCCGTGCAGGCCCCTACGGCTGATTTATGGTCCAGTCATTTGATCACCCAGCCGGAAGTGGAGCTGCTGTATTCTCAACGCCCTTGGGGCGTTTTCACGACCATGTTGCCGCCCCTTTCTTTTTGCTCAGTCGGCTGGTTCGCCGACTTCGAGACAAAGTACCGGTCGTTTCTCGAACATCACGCGCTGGCGATCTGGGAGTCGACACATTACCTCCCTATCGCGAAAGGCCTTCGCGAGACGGATGAATTATTCCGGGACTACTACAACGGTCGCCGCCAACGCAGAAGTCGTGCCGGAGCGACTTGGAAGAGGGTTGTGGATTTCGTCCTGCGGGGGATGATCGACGGAAGATGTGATCTCGACATTTTCCTGGACCCGTCGATCACCCATTGTGCTCGCAACCATCCTTTAAAGTATGCCCCGGCCGACGATGGGGCGTGGTACCCTGGGTTCCTTTCGGATCCGCCACCTCGGACCCTATTGGACGCGTTGAAGGAGGTTGATTACTTCGAACCTTGGCGGGTTTAATATCGTTTTCCCCCGAAAGCCACACTGGCCGTAAAATTCCTCGTATTCGTCGCAAGTTCTTTGGGTCTGGTTAGTCGGTTGATCGTTTCTTCTTTAATAATAAGCACTCTTGATCATGCCATTTCCACTGTTGCCTCCTTACTTTTCAATGCATAATATAAATCGGTATTCCGTCGCCTCATCTGTCTTTGCTCCATCACCATGTCTCTCAATATACATCGTAAACACACCGCTTCAAGTCATTCATCATTTCTTCATCAATTGTGAGTTTCATCAATCATTTCCTTCAATCGGAGTTTGTTCGATCGTAATTCCATGATCGGTCCGCTGATCACGCATTAATTGGACTCTTCGTCCACTTGCATTACGTCAAACCGATGTCTGTTGATCCTCTTCCTTTCGAAGTCCTTGATCAGAGCATCGCAGTTCAGATCTGCCTCGTCTACCAACGACGGCTTGGCATAACCCTTCCAGTAGACTTTATATTCGCGTAGCGTCCTTCCATACCTGGTCTTTCGACCAGATCGGACATCGGTGATACGATCAACTTCAAATTCATCTGGATATAGCGTCCTTTCCCAGCTTTCTTCAGGAAACAAAGCTTCATCGAAGTCAAAACGATCCCCTATCCCGACTGTTAGCGCAGTAGTAAGGCGATCTGGAAACTCCTTGACCAATTTCAACTTGGACAGGTGCACTACTGGGAACATGCGATAATTGGTTCCAGCTGTAACCAATCTCGCCGCATGATAACCGATCACCTCATCGACTCAGTGAAGGGTCCATGCCACATATGCGCCAGTTTCTTCGCGAACCCTTCTTTCACCCGATCGAGATATAACCAGACCCTTGATCCCGTTTTGATCTTGTGTGGTGTCACTTGATCATTTTGCCTCTCAGCTCACTCGGCTATCGCTTGATGCAATCGAGTGCTCACTTGGTCGCGGGCGTATCTGTAGACTTTCTGCAACTTATATCTCCACCGGCGAGCATCCCGGTCTTTACGCCGATTTCCACCCAGTTGCAATGTCGATTCCAGCGATGATCGTGGGTCCCACCCATACGCCAAATAAAATGGTGTTTCACCACGAATGCGATCGGGGGTAGAGTTCAGCGCGAATACCAGCCGCTCTGCATACAAGCTCCAATCTCTTGGCTGGCATCTGACACATACATCTTGATTGCTCGCGTAATCGTATGCACCGTCCTCTCCGCCTTGCCATTCGCCTGTGGACGGTATGCCATAGTGGCACTCTGACGTTGTCCCACGATTTTGTTGAACGCGCGAAATACTTCCGACATAAAACCTGGTTCACGATCGTGCCGGATCACTTCGCTAGCCCCGAATCGTCGAAACACACACTCTCCATAATTTTCGGCAACTTTCTGCGCTGTGCGAGACGATCGAGCTTTCGCGATCACCATACCCATGAACAGATCCGTCCAAATCAGCAGTTCAGTATGTCCACCCGTCGATCGGGGTAGTGACGGGATATGATCCATGGATATCACTTGTAATGGGTACGTAGCCTCGATATTCCCCGGCGACATTCCCTTGATCGTAGGTTTTACCTTCCACGTCTCGCAATCTACGCATTGTCCGACAAACCTTTGTACTCTTCGGAATAGACCACGTCAATGTAAGTATCGTCTGATCCGCTGATATGTACGCCCTATGCCTTGGTGTCCTCCTTCCAAGCTCACATGATAGTGGTGGAGGACATCTGCATGTAGGGTCTCGGGTAAGACCAGCTTAATTGAAAGGTGCCGATCGTCTTGATCATCGTTGGCTTTTCTTTTAGCCATGTTTCCACAGTAAATCAGCAATCCTTGTTCATCGACATCGTAGTTGTCAGCAATTTTTGCGCATTCCTTAACCTCGTCTGCGCTCAATTGTGAGACGTCACCATACAGATAACTTCGCACATCATGAACCCATTTTTTTTCGTCCTGTGCCTTTTTCACCCGTTCCGCCCTTATCCGGCTATAGATATATCTGGCCACGTTGACGGTCGCGGCTGACGTAGGTTACGTGATCGTGTCATCACTAGTACTTGCGGGGCAGTGGGATCTTCATTCCACGTGATCACTTTCGGCAACCTGTTGTGATCGGTCAATTCCTCCAGCTGTTTCACGTCATCGATTTCAAATCTTGTTCCATCATGCATAGCCCTAGTGGTGATGTGATCTGCACTCCTATTCCACTCTCTTTTGACATGCACTAGATCATGATCCGACCATCCGCGAAGGAGATTAAACGCACGCTGTTGCAACACTTGCAATCGCGGAGATTTACACTCTATTTCGCCCCGCATTTGCCGGATTACTAAATTCGAATCTCAACACACGATCATCCTTCCTTTGGGGTATCTCGACAGTAGGTCCAAACTTAAAAGCAATCCATGGTATTCCGCTTCGTTCACCGTGATATCAGGTGCATGATCGGCTACCGCGGTCATAATCTTCCACTCCGGTAATTTCCATACGATAGCGCCGAACGCACCTACACGTCTTTTGACACTTGCAGATCCATCGAAACTAATCACGTAGAGTTCTTCGCCTTTTCCGACCGTAGGAGGTGGTACTTCAATCATCTGCCGCGGTTGCTTTTTCGGTGCGATCGCAATCAGTGCCTCATAGATTTCGGTGCGAGGAGTGATACTTGCAGCTAACGCCCCCAGTACCTCCTCTTCTCCCTGTACAAGTTTTTGACGCTTGATCAGGCGGTACCACGGCGCACGGACTGCCGACTAACGAAGGGGGTCCTCCGGTTGTCCTTGACTGCTTGTGTTTCTGCTCACCTTGTGTACCCGACGGCTTAGGCGTGGGTCGATATCCAGGTGGCGGGGATGTAAACACGGCAATTCCTTGACGCAAGATTGGGGAACTTGTAATGAGTTGATCGAGGTGCTGATCAGACGTGATCCGGTATATCGAGCTCGAGTCAGGTGCGAACAGGCTTGATCAGCAGTGATTAGGCTTGGGCAGGCACCGAAAGTCGTTGATCAGCTGTGATCAGACTTGATCAGGCTTGATCAGGCACTAAAAGTAGTTGATCAGCTGATGTAATGGGGTGCCATTACATAATAGATATTCAAGTTAGAATATCACAGTTTAATTTCAGACGCGTTGTCTGAAATTTAAATAAGAGATTATAAGTTATTATAATCTAAGAATGAAAAGTCGATTCGGTATAAATACCGAATCTTGCAGGTTAACTAATAGTACAGTTAGTTAAAGACTTGATATTATTATATTAATTAGTTAGTTACTATACTATTAGCCTCTAAACCACCCATTAAATAAACACTCTTAATTTTGCGTTCTAGAACATAAGTGAATATTAATATATTTACTTTTATTATAGGATTAGTTGTTACCAACTAATCCTGCCCTAATTGTATTGCGCGCTTACTCGCAAAATACAATTAAGCCTGTAACAGGATCAGTCCTGTTACACCTGGTAGCACTTTGTGGTCCGTCTTAACGACCACAGTTCCGTTCTGCTAGTTAACTAGCGGAGCGAAGATTAAGAGCCGCTCGGCATCATGTCGCGAGACATGTCGGCTGCCGAGCGAGAAAGAACGCTGGAAGAGGTGAATAAACACTTCCCTCACTTCTTGTCGCGTAGTAAAGACGCGACGGCGGAAATGATTCGGTCCATGGGGACCGACATCATTACCTTCCTCAAGAGTAAGTTTCCAGAGGAAGTGGTACAGGTGGTGAACCGCTTTAGGCTAAACCACCTAGAAAAGTCAGAACGGCCTGCGCCAGAGGCAGCGCGGACCGCAACTGCACCTGCAACGCATAGCGTTGAAGTAGTAAAGGCGCGAGTACCGCCCTTTACCGGCGAAGGGGGCGAGCCCCTTCGTAGATGGTTCGCAGAGGTGGAAGATGCCATCTCTGCGCAAAATATTGTTGACGAATGTCAACAGGCGTACTTCGCCACAACATGTCTAGGCGGCAGAGCCAGGGCATGGGTGATGAGTCGCAGAGCCACTGATGACTCTACGTTCCTTACTTATAAGGAATTTAAAGCTGAGCTAAAGCTCAACTTTGAAGCTCCAGAAATGGAGCTAAGTAGTCGGCAGGAGTTTATGGAACTCCGGCAAGGTAAGCTTGACCTTCAAGCTTACGCTCAGAAGACGCAATATTTGCTGTCAAATATTGTGTATGAGCCGGTGCCCCCTGCTATGCAGGTCATGGCTTCATGAAGGGACTCAGTGATGGTCCCGTCAAACAGAGTCTCTACTGGCACCCGCCAGAGACTCTAAGGGATGCGATCGATATGAGCATCCGTGAGGAGTTCAGCATGCGATCAGCGTCATCGCATGCTGGGTACAGCCGAAGGGCTCAACAGCCCTTCGCTTTTGACATGCCTCAACGGCATGTCAACAATCAGCAGTCAGGCAGACGAAGTTCACAATTCGTCTCAAGAAACAGCCACCCGCGCCAGAGCATGGGCGGTGGAGGTCCAGAGCCGATGGACCTATCGGTTGCGGTTGCTTCGAACACGAAGCAACCGAAATTTAAGAAGAATATTCGCTGCAATCGATGCGCGAAAATGGGTCATTTTGCCCATGAGTGTATGGCAAAGCGTCCGGTGCCACGCAGTCAGCGGACGGAACCGTCCGCTGCACGGCGACACCAACAGGGACATCACCCTGTTGGTGCAAAAAACAAGAATCGCCAGTAGGGGCGGGGCGCCCTACTGGGAATGTTATCCCACATGCCGACATAGGGCATGTGAGGGTAACAGCCCCAGACGGGACTATGTCCTGTCAAAAGGTGCAGGGTGATGGTAAGCCTCTTATCACCCTGGAGGTTAAGCCGCACGGGAGCGATGTCCCCATGCGAGCTTTGTTTGACACAGGAGCGTCAAAAAAATTTCGTTAGAACTCAGAGTCTAACGCTGTTGAGCTTCGTGGAGGTAGAAACCCCACGAAGTATGTTGTCAGTCCGGTTAGCAACAGGTGCAACCGTGACTATTCCGAAGCGTGTGATTAAAACACGCTTCGAGTTGAATGAACTGTCATTCGAGGATAAATTCATCGTCCTCGATTTAGATGACAAGTTCGATGTGATACTTGGAATCCCATGGATGTCTAAGTTTAAACCTTCGATCGACTGGGTTAACCTATCGATCGACTGCGGCGGACGCACAGGATCTGATCACCCTGTGTGTAATCCGGCTGTATCAGAGGATACAACCGCAGCGTCAGACAGTCTGGTGGATAGCGATGGCACCACCAGGTCTGTTCTGACACGATCAGCGGAAGGTACCTCCGCTGGTGAGATTCCAGAGGGACTACCTCACGCAACAGAAGAGTTGTTGCGTGTTGGAGAGAAACATTCCACGGGTGATAAAGACCACCGTGAGAATGAAGTAATATCCACGGTGGGAAACACCCACCGTGAGAATGAAGTAATATCCACGGTGGGAAACACCCACCGTGAGAATGAAGTGATATCCACGGTGGGAAACACCCACCCCACCACGTTGCGTTAGCCATGCGCACGGGTGATAAAGACCACCGTGTCGCAGAAAAGGCGGCCGGTCAGACGAGCACATCTGATCGCCAAAATTCCATGGTAGGCAGTGGCCACCATAATGATGAGTATTCGCACACGGTGAATCGTAATCACCGTGTAGCAGTCAATCAGACGAGTGCGTCTGATTGCATGGGCAGTTCCGTCGAGACGATCAACGTCTTGACGCAAACGGAGACCGGATTAGCTACCCAGTCTCTGTTGATGGAACACCCTCCGAAAGAAGGTTCGGAGGTGATGGCTCTTCCAGCGCTAAGCCGGAAGAAGTTTATGAGAAACTTGCACGGTGATCAGATCGAACAGATCTGTATCATCGTTGCAACAGATGATGTAGTGGAAAACATTGAGAAAGAGGTTCCCAATGATCAAACGAGAGTTCAGCGCTTTGAAGCGCAGAGCTGGGAGTCGCTTAAGCGACCTCCCAATTTTATGAGGTACTTCGGGAATACGCTGACGTATTCCCAGAAGAAGTACCTAGCGAGCTCCCTAAGGATAAGGGAACTCGTCATGAGATTGACCTCGTGCCAGGCATGAAGTATTGTGTTACGCGGCAATGGCCGTTGCCGCGTGATCAGGTAAAAGCGATCGACGAGTTTTTCGAAGCTCGTCGTAAATCAGGCCAAGTGCGGGAGTCTACCTCACCACACTCTACCACCACCTTTTGTGTGAAGAAGTCCACTGGTGGGTGGAGAATCGTTCACGCTTAAAACAAGCTGAACGCAGCGACGGTACCGGCACAGACACCGATACCGCGGAAGGATGTCATCATAGATGGCATGTGCGGGAGCACCATCTTTAGTGCTCTCGATCTAAGAGATGGATTTTATCCAATCCTAATGCGTGAGAAGGATATCCCTCTCACGGCAGTAAGCACCCCAAACGACATGCTTTGGGAGTGGCTCGTTATGCCACAGGGGCTTCGAAATGCCCCTGCTACGTTTAACAGATGCGTAACGCATCTATTACGCCCGGTGCGAGAATTCGCACTGAGTTATTTCGATGACGTCTTCATCCATAGCAAGGGTGAACACGATAAAAGCGATGTAGATGTCCATAGGGAGCATCTACGTCGAGTGTTAGAGCTTATGCGTAAGCATAAGCTCTATGCAAATCTGAAGAAGTGCATCTTTGGTGCACCTGAGATACCCGTTCTTGGATGCTTTGTGGGCAAGAACGGGGTGCGCTCTGATCCAGAAAAGATCAGGGTGATCGTTGAATGGCCTACGCCAAACAACGTTAAGGAACTTCGAAAGTTCCTTGGGTTGGCAACATATTTGCACAAGTATTCGTGCAACTATTCTGGGCTAATACGACCTCTTTCTCAATTACTTAAGAAAGATGTCGAATGGCATTGGGATACCCAATGCCAAGATGCTTTTGATGCAGTCAAGCAAAGCTTGACTGAAGCGCCTGTCTTGGCTATAGCCGATAACGAGCGTCCGTTCCACGTCGTTTGCGACGCGAGCGATTTCGCTATCGGCTGTGCTTTGATGCAGCGTGATGACGATGATCGTGATCGCGTAATCTGCTATCAATCGCGTCAGTTGCGCCCAGCCGAGCGCAACTATCCAGTGCATGACAAGGAACTCCTTGCCATGAATTATGCACTGGCCAAGTTCGGATCTATCTCTTGGGAGATAGACAGTTTGTGGTTTACACGGACCATGCGTCGCTACGCACGGCCGTGAATTCACCACACATTTTTCAAAGAATGGCTCGCTGGCTGTCATTCTTTGCTGAGTAAACTTTACGGTTGAATACAAACCCGGAAAGTTGAACGTGATAGCAGATGCACTATCACGAAGGCCCGATTACGAGATGAAACCGTCCGTAACCGAAGGGGCCAGTGCAAACGCGATCCGTTGCACTGCTTTGTCATCGTCAATTATACGACAAGTACGCGAGGCGTACAAAACAGACGAGGAGACACGTCTGTTGATTGATTACTTACGTAATCAATCAAGTGGGAAACGCGACGAACTCCCAGAGTTCCTCCGCGCTTGAGTGCATCGATATCGACTGCACGATGGTCTGCTGCTTTACAGCACAGATCAAAAAGATGAAAGTCGCATCGTCGTTCCAAACGACGATGATCTCAAACATCAAATAATGTTTGAGTATCATGATGCACCGATTTCGGGGCATCAAGGTCGAGAGAAGACATAGGCTTCTCTCGCACGTGACTTTTACTGGCGAAACCAGTACAAGTGGTTACGCAAATACGTACGCGCTTGCGAGATTTGCCAGCGCGTTAAGCCTGCGCAGTCTGCACAGGCTCCGCTGCAATCTCTGCCGTTTCCGACAGAGTGTTGGAAGTCCATTTTAATGGACTTCGTATTCGGTCTTCCACCCGACAATAGTCGGAAGACTGGAATAGTGGTCTTTGTAGACCGTTTCAGTAAGATGGTACATCTTACTGCAGTATCAGCGAATGTAACCGCCGCTCAAACAGCGCGGATATTCGTTGATACGGTATTCCGTTTGCACGGAATGCCGTAAGACATTGTCTCGGATAGAGATCCGATATTTACAGGACGTTTCTGGCAAGAAACGTTCTCATTGTTGGGAACCCAGTTAAAGATGTCAACTGCGGACCATCCCGAAACGGATGGGCAGACGGAACGGGTTAACCGCGTTATCGGAGACATGTTGCGATCATACGCACATGCCTTTGAACAGCGGAGTGACTACCTGTCACTCACTGAATTTGCGATTAACAATTCGGTGCATGCTTCAACTAAGCATACACCGTTCTACGTGAATGCCTTAAGGCATCCACGAACCCCAGCTTTACTTGGCGGTACGCCAAATCTAAGTGGGGGAGGGACCCGCTCAAATTTTGAGCGAGTCAATGCGCAAGTTGCGACTGCAACTTGTGAACAAAACGATGGCCCTTCTACTGAAAATACAGTAGAAGCGGAAGCAGCTTCAATTAAAACTGAAACTGCATACGATGAATATGTGTCTGCAGCAATGGCTGCAGACAACGAGGACAATGCATCTACTGCTGATAAAGCAGTAGATGAATTCGTATTACAGCGCCAAGCTGTAATACGCTATGTAAAGGATGCACTTGCCTCTGCTTTTGATAAGCAGAAGCAAATGCAGATAAACAAGGAAGGAAGAACAAGAACTCCTTTCTTAAAGGTGAATTAGTATTACTAAGTACTACTAATTTGTCTACACATGCAATAAGCAACTTCCCTACACGGAAGTTGCTTCATAAGTACATTGTACCCTTCAAGGTCCAAGAGATTCGGGGGAATGCCTATACCTTAGACATTCCCACAGCAATGCGGCTTCACCCGACATTCTATCTTGGGCGGCTCAAGCCGTATCACTCGTCTTCGTCTTACGACTAGACGCAGAACCACGGGAGATGCCGTGCTTCTCCAAGTCTCCCAAGAGAGACTTGTAATCGGCCTCCAGCCGTTGGTGAGCAGAGCGGAAAGTCGTTACCTCCGCCTTCGACTGCTCGAGATCAGCTGTGCGCCGATCGAGCTCTCTATTATAGCGAGAAAGCTCAATGTAAAGAAGATCATTCTTTTGTTGGAGGGCAGTGTGCGCCCCGAGGATGTCGCGGACATCCTCGCGAAGAGACCGATATGTCTTCACACAGTGAGACATATCGCTGCTCAAGGAGGAATAACCCTCCTCGAGCTTGCGGAGCGAAGAACCATGCTCCGCAACAACAACGGCGAGGGAATTCTCAACCTCCGCCGCCCCTGATTGATAATCAGGGGAATAAGCGATATATCCTCGAGCGCTTGATCTCGAAGCGCTCGGTGCCTTTGAAGAAGGGGCAGCGTACCGAGTACTTGGTACGCTGGCTGGGATATCCCCAAGAGTTCGACTCTTGCGAACCGATTGAGGTTCTGAGGGCCAACGCCCCAGACCTTTTAACTGAGTTTGAGAAGAAGTCTCAAACTCATAATGCGAAGTAGCATCAACACTAGGTGTTGATGCATTAAGGGGAACGATTAAGCCCTGAATTTCGGCGGGTACGGAAAAAACACCGTACCCCAGCAAATATCCTCTGACAGACGAGGAGCGCCCTGCGTACACCGCGGGCAAACGAGGTGAGAAGGGACACCACACTTTAACCCTTCTTTGATGCAAGAAAAATTGATGTATTCCATTTTTCCTGTTCGCGAGTGCTTTAAAAAGCGCTCGCGCATTACGTGAACTTTATTATTCACGTAATCATCTGGGCTTTTGTTGTAGTTGTCAACAAAAGCGTTCCAACTCTGAGTCAGGGCGTCTTTATCGTCCCTGTTCCTCCTTGACCCTTTCCGGCTCGAATAATATCGAACCTGGAAAAAGAGGTCAATAAAGTACAGACGTCTATCGTCTGTACTTCGATGAATCGACGTGACTGGATGTCTTCGCAGTCATCCAGCACGTTGATATCGAATAGCGCATACTGGCAGTCCCGTTTACGGTGACCGCCACTGTTGGGGGCAATAGCCCAGCCAGGGGTCCAAAACCCCACTTTGTACGGAACATGTGGCTCCGTACGATGATACGCTTCAGAATCGGCAGCCGCCGCTTCTGTTCGAGCCCTTTTAGCAGGCGGAGCACCGCCTGCTTCAACACCACGCGCCGGGGTTAAATCACCCCGACGTGGAGAAGTACTTGGTCCAGGTGGGGCTCTGCGTTCCCGCAACCACCTGTGATAATCATTGTCGCTGTCATAGCTGACAGCGACACCAGAGTCGTCATCGCTGTTAGGCGATGAGTACCTAGCGAGTTTCGACTCGCTAGATCCTTTAGTGGGGACATCCGTATCCCCATCACTTTGTTCGGAGTCAGAACTCCCGAACATGGCCCTCTTGGCAACACGCCATTCGGAAGTTGCCATCGTGCGAGATGTTGCGTTAGAAAAATCTCCCTGTTTCTTGTCAGATGCCGCCTTAGCAGCATCTGTGGTCGAAGACGGTATGTCTTCCGACCTTTGCGTAGTTGACGCTGCTAATGCAGCGTCACCGTTGTCACTCAACACCTCAGCACCTAGTGCTGAGGCGGAGGAAGAAGTTCCTTCATTGTTTTCAGCAGCGCTCTTTAGAGCGCCGCCGCCGTGTGTCTTGACCATCGAGTCGATGGTCAATCAGTTGGTGAATGAGAAATTCTGACCAAAAAGTGCCACCCATGATTGGCCAAAATAAGAATTATTATTGGCCAACCACCTTAAGTGGGGGGGTGATGTAATGGGGTGCCATTACATAATTAATATTCAAGTTAGAATATCACAGTTTATTTTCAGACGCGTTGTCTGAAATTTAAATAAGAGATTATAAGTTATTATAATCTAAGAAGGAAAAGTCGATTCGGTATAAATACCGAATCTTGCAGGTAAACTAATAGTACAGCTAGTTAAAGACTTGATATTATTATATTAATTAGTTAGTTACTATACTATTATCCTCTAAACCACCCATTAAATAAACACTCTTAATTTTGCGTTCTAGAACATAAGTGAATATTCATATATTTACTTTTATTATAGGATTAGTTGTTACCAACTAATCCTGCCCTCAATTGTATTGCGCGCTTCCTCGCAAAATACAGTGTAAGCCTGTAACAGGATCAGTCCTGTTACAGCTGAAATCGGACTTGATCAGGCTTGATCAGGCACCAAAAGTAGTTGATCAGCTGAGATCAGACTTGATCAGGCTTGATCAGGCACTAAAAGTAGTTGATCAGCGGTGATCAGACTCGATGAGGTGCCAAAAGTCGCTCAGGTACAAGTTGGTGCGATCTGTGAGTTGTTGATCGCGGGTCACGAGTTGCAGAGTGTCGATCAGGTCTTGATCGGCGAAGGGGGTACTTGATCAGGCAGTGGAAGTCTTCACTGCTTGATCACGGAGTCTCTGGAGTCTTCAACAGCTAAAGGAACACCCAAATATCTGTATTCCTAGCCTAGACCTACGAAGGGGGGGGGGTAAATCTCACTTAATCCACCTAGAATTCCCGTGGGGCGCTTACAGCAGCCGAACTCTAGGGACCAAACGTGAACCAAACGTGGAGAGGTTAGATCACTGCTCAATCACACTCTCAAAACCAAAAAACCTTTACTGAAGAACCGCTGACACAGCGGGCGGAGTTGCGGGGTGCGTTCTCAGCACTCTACGCCTGCCGGTGGGCCAAAAAGGCACAAAGTTCTCCCGCCCGGGACGTAGAGGTGTTTATTAACTAAAGGGAGGCGCAAAGGTGCCTTCCCGGAGATGTCCTATGAGGTTGGACGCAAAAGGAGAAACTTTTTTATTGCTTAAATCCTAAGAACTACCAATTACCTAATATCTACCAATCAGAACTACCCGTCCCAGCGTCCTCCGTCGACCAGTCGACCTGATTTGTCCGTCTTCCGTCGCTGTTCGTCGGTGTTCGCTGAGTACCTGTACGTAATCGTCCCATCTTCCTATGCCCTGTCTATGTCCCAACTATGTGCACCACGGTTGTACACGCAACTCTATACGCCGTGGTACACACAATCGTATACGATTACGTACCCGATTTTTGTCCGTAATCGGCCCCCCTAAATTAGGCCCAATAATTAGGCCCTATAATAAGGCCCGTTATTGGGCCCAATTATAACACGCTTTACGACAAAGCAATCGTCCTTCAAGATTGGCATGGCATACCGGTTTTACAACCGACAGAGACGACGAAGTACCTAGGTTACGATATTGGATGGACGGACCTTACGGAAGTGAATTGGGCGAGGAGACTACAAAGTATACGTAGACGACTTCAAGTGGCAACAATATGTGGTACGACAGTCATGGAAAGGGTTCCATTATTTAACACCATTGCGTTGCCTGCCATCCTTTTCACGGCGAAGATCTACCCCCCCCCAATATATCCTGAAACAACTGGTTCATGTACAGAAGCAGTTTATCTGGTCGAAGGCTACTTCAGGGGATACAGTACGGCATAAAATATCACCGGCACTTCTGTATACGCCAAAAGAGGCATGGGGATGGGCTTGATTGCGATCCCACTGGCGATCCGAGTCCAACGGGTAAGAGGTGCTACCTCTTGGCTAATAGAACCGCCTTCTGTATACAAACAGGGTGTCTAAGCTGGATCCGGGTACAGATGGATGGTAACCAACTCAGGAACCTCTCTCCTCATACACAGAGGAGGAGACAAGGATATATTGGGGCCTCCAGAGGAAGATGGGCTGATCTACGTCAGGAACTCGGACAGTGGATGAGCCCAGATGAAGAGCAATCTACCCAGTTACGGCGGTATATTCAGAGTTTACCATTCCAGCTAGATTCGTTTCGGAACGGAAGTTGCATGGACTATAGGAGAGGGATACAAAATGGAAGTCGAATTACGCTAAATCTTGATTTAGCGGACCGGCCGATGCACACTAGTTTCACGCCGGTGATGGAAACTTTCTGGTGGAGCTTTGCATGGCATTCAAAACCCTGGATCATAGATGGAAAATGTGATATGTTACGGGTGGACAGATACAAGAAGATACGAAAAGGCTCGATCAACGAAATGCGGATCCGACGTATATCTGGAGCTGTATATGAGTGGCAGGTACAAGCCATTGAAGATAGCAGTCACGTACGACGCATCATCATTGAGTGGATGTACTGGATTATTGTTTGCCCGCCGAGGGTGGACGTGGGTAAATATATCGCGGATTTTCCCCCTATACAGATGTATGAGCCTAATAGCTTTTATGTGGACATGACATGGGAGAAGCTAGCGGAAGGTTTGGTAGCTGGATTCGACAGGGTTGGAATGGCATCAGTGACTTTCAAGCAATCCAACAATGGGATATTATGGAACAATACCAGCGACATGAACCAAGTGGCTGTTTTCCTACCACACCCGGCAATACATGGTATTCCCTGGCGCCTGTGATGGAACACCGATAAGAAAGATGCCCTATCAAATGCGAAGGGCGTTCAAGCGGTAAAAATCATGAAGATATTTCACGACAATTGGGACAGATTATGGAGATATGGAAAGACAAGTGCCGAGCAGATAAATGGATGTCGGCGGTGCAGGAACAAAGTCCAAGGCAACTGTGGGAGCATCGACATGTGCTGACAGATTATCAACTCTGGGTGAACTATAGAGTGGCGACACTTCAACTCAATACATTCACTATGGACAGTGGCACCAGTGGCTCATGTCAGGTTGACGATAAATGTCTGGCACCAGGGAAAGGGGTCACACATATCTTGTGGGGGTGTTCAAGAGCCATCAGTGTTTGGCGGTTCATTATTTCTAAATGGAACGTTGAGACTGTCAACAAAGACCAAGTGCAAAGATACGCACATGCAGTTGCGACACGGAAATCGCCAGAGGTTATGTTGGAAATGAAGAGACGCATTTCTCAAGTATGCCGAAGACCGGCAGAGGATGTAGAACGTCTTTTCGAGCGCATATGGTGGACACTATGCAGTGTAGCCATCACGTGTCTTTTGAATCATCGCAATATGGCTCTTTTCAGACACAGGAAAAGCGTTCCGAAGCGGAACAAGTACGCCAAACATGGATAATATGCTGGAATGAGCTTAAGGCTTGGGCGGCGCAGGAAATCCGAAATGGGGAGTCCCGTTTGGACGGGCTTCGACTCACACTTTGCCTCCAGTGCATTAAGGAAGAACCAAAAGCACACCACATCGATGGAGCAGGCGAAGCTGAAGATGAGCGAAGTCCTAACCTAGACGACGATAGGACCATTTACAAGTATATACATAAATATCGAGTAGCTTATAGTGGTTAACACTAAATAGACACTCTGAATAACTATATATTAATATTTAGAAAACTCATCCTTAAAAAGTGATATAAACCTGCTGAAGTTTCTAATGTTTGACACCCCCTATTAAGACTAAAACTTAAGCTAATAATATGCATAAATGTAAGTTGGTGTACCTAACATAAACTAAGTACTGCCACAATGTTTTCATCAAAAAGTCGCAATATTCCATCTCGTCCGACGCGTAGTGAGTGTTACAGCAAATGCGCGTCCTTTTAACACTACCAATTGTCAATCTCGCCGGTTGGTGTGTCGGGTTTCACCGTCGTTGTACGAACCCTCACATAATACTACCCGTTTCTACAGGATTCCAGGAACAGTAAGTACAAAACCCACGCACGTCCTGTGTTACGCTGAAAGTGAATATTAACACGCCGTGCTACGCGCTATGTGATTGAGCACAGAATAAACAACCCAAAGGCCAGAAAAAAAACGTTATTCAAAATATACCTTGGCAATATTCACGTCTTTGTGAATCGCACCCTACGACAACCACCACGTTAACAGTTTCTTTCAGTCCACTTCATCCAAATCCAAATCTTCCTCGATAATACTTTCGCTTGGACTCAAACGATAGTTGGGGACATGTTCGATCGAAGCATGTCGGACCGGAGACAATGGTGGCGTGGACAATGACGAGGACGAGGAAGAGGATGGTACGGGAAGGTCTGCGACCGAGTTCCCTAAATCGTCTGAAAAACTGCTGCCTGCTTCATTATTTACAAAGCTCCGAACGCCGCTGAGAGTCCGACGCATCACCTCCAAAAATGTAGGAAAAGCGGATGAGGAATTGGACGAGGACGAGGCTGACGCATTTGAGGGTCGTGGATCTTCATTCATGCGACTGTCATCGTCATTCTGATTCACTGCTTCGGACGTTTCTGCTCGCAATCGTTCTTCAGCCGCCGCGACATCTTGAATCATACCATTAACGCCACTCTGAGTATCCGAGCTCTCACCACCTCCAGACGAACGCGGTGAAGTTATTCTTCCCAACGGTGAAGGCGGACGATATGCCGATCGAGCTGACGGTGTGGTATCGGAATGCGCATTACTAATACTGGTACCGTCGTCACTGTCTTCATCACTGCGACCGAAAGAAGTTCCAAAAAAGTCATTCGATAGGAATTGGTCCAAATCACGTGCCACAGCACGCTGCTGCCGTTGTTGACTCGAGTCGCTTGCTTGTGATAGACTGCGACGACGATATGATCCTAGTAAAGGAACTTGACTTTGGTCGCCTTCATCGTCGACCGCGAGATTATCTGAAATAGTTGCGCCATTATGCCCAAAGGAGCTGCCAATCGGCGGTGTGGATGGCATTGGAACACGTAAAGGGGGATGGTAGGTGTCTGAGCTATTGCGGTTGCCACGAGTCAAGGAGGCAAGTGATGACAATGACGCTGGCGCAACAATAGCATGGATGTGCACATCGATGCTGCGCCTTGGTTGGTTAAACTCGGGCGTTGCAGACGGATCCGTAGCAATTAGGTCGCGAATCGAAAGCAAATTATCCTCTGCTTCAATTGAATTGGACAAATTTTCAGCGTTTCGCTCTGCCGAGACCTCTTGCCCACGATGCAACGCTGCCTGACGACGGTCCTGTTGTCGCTGCGACGAGCCTCGCAGATCTGGACGCAATAACGGGTCCATATATTGCACTGAATCCATCAATAATCGTCCCAATCGGTCAAAAAGCGGGGCCACAAGATGCGCTGCTTCTGATACGTCACTATGTCTATCATCTGACAAGGTCTCATTGTCCTGTACCACATTTCGATCTACCTCTTGACTCGAATTCTCTTGACACAAATCTGCAAGTCTGTCAATATGCGGCATCATTTCTCGCATTAAGTCACGGAGGTCAACGATCGTGCGACGTACGTCATTCGTACCAACTCGTGGGGCACCCGGCACACGTGTACTTGGTATAGGGGACATGCGTTGTGTATTGTGTGTATGCAGTGTCCGAGTACGAAAAGCAGCAATCCGGTCAGAATTAAAGTCAATCCACTCGTCCCACCGCGTTGGCCATCCATGATAATGGACCAAGATCTTTCCATCGGCAATGTCCATGACAGTCGACTCGAGCCATTGGTTGACTGTATCTTTCACATCCAACCACTGGCCAACAAAAAATTGGCGCGCAGTGCCTTCTGTCGTCCTCTGTGCTTCGCTTGGCGCCGTGGAAAGTACCGTCCGCATGGTTACAATTCCTTGCGAGAGGGGTTCCAAGTCCAGGGGCACATCACTACCTCCTGACGATTGTTCCGTTCGTCGAAGGGCCGACCGGAGATTCGCTAAATTCCACGCAGGTCCATCAATGGGTCGTCTTCGACTCGTTTCTGCTTCTTCCATCAATGGTTTCGCGACTAAATGTACCGTATGACCATCTTTTAAATCGTACGCACGCAAGAGCGTCCCATCTTTCAGTAATTTACCACGATAAATGAGACGCTGTCGCGCCACGGCGACGGACGTGATGGACGCCACTTTCACTCGGAAGTCGACGACGGACATGGAAAGTGTCGCCACAATCTCAAACACACGCTCATCCAGCGTCTTGAGGCGTAAATGAAGCACATCCGACGCTTCCGACGCCGTCGTCGAAACGGGGGGCAACGTCGTCGTATCTGCCATCGTCGTCACTTTTGGTGTGAGAAGAAAAGGTGAGATTTAAGCATTTTCCACGGGTGATTTGTATAAGTATACGAGAAATGTCATTCTAGAAAGCCAGTGAGCTTCGGTGAGTCACATCAAAAGTGCTCATTACTGCCCGAGTCTTATATTTAGGGAGAGCTCAAATAAAAGGGGGAGACCCAGGCTCTCCCTAAACTAAATTACTAATGTATTTACCAAACCCAGTTTTCAAGTACATCATGCTCCGTTCCAAGTAACTAGTAACCTTCTATGCAATGGCAATCATATTTCGTATCGTGAATCGAAACCCCGTCGTACCTGTCACACACCCTTCTACTACAGTCTACTACGGTCACATCGATCTGTTAGAATATGACCATTCACATTTGCTGGGGATTCTGCCATCGTATATGGTTATGTCATTAGAAAACCAAATCCTGGAAAGCAGCACACAAAAACATTCATGTGTACCTTGCTCAAGGAAGTAAGCCGCTTGATTTTCGTACCCCAGCGTCACAGCCACTTTGTGTCGGATCTCCATGGATCGATGTCCGCCCGCATGCTTTGCTGTACAGAAAATTTCCCCACCCTGTGATGCAGTGATTAAGGCCCAACCACGGGATCGGGAGATCGCGGGTTCGAGTCCTGCAGTGGACAAGAATCCAAGGTCGGGTAGATTCGGGGTCCAAGTGTAATGAAGAGGCCCTTACAGCCCGCGTTTGACATGGCTTACACTTATCCCGATTAAATGGGGAGGTTCTCTAATATCGCTGTACAGAAAAGTTTTCAATGACTTCGTCTGTAGCCGGTGCGTATACGCACGGTGAGGATAGCGCACAGAGGAAGACTCTTCATTAAAGCGGTATCTACCGCTACTTAGCCGATACGCCCTTATTAGTAGGAGAGCTCTCCTACTCGGGTCCAAGATTCCCGGGTTGGTTTACTACTTAGCCTTAACGGTTGTGTCCCCTTTACGGGGTGTAAGTAAAGGGAGGGCTCCCTGTTACTACGACACTCGATGCACGCGCGACCGGTCGGGGTCGCGCGTCTGCACTTTAGAGTGAAATGTAAACTGAATATATTTAATATGTAATTAGCCTAAATTAATTTAAACTAATATAAACTATATGTAATACTAAGTAGAATATACCCAATTCGTACCTAGCTAAAATGTAATGTACACACCTGTGTACTGACACGTGGATGGCTGACACACCACCACACCAAGGGCCCCTGCTCTGATTGGTTAAAATAACCAAAGGTTCAAAACCTTTCAAACCGGTCAATACTGATCTAAATCCTGGTGTACTCATGTACACCAACATTATATGTAACTCAAATGTAACCCCGTTACATCGTCAGCCTCCGCACACGCGACCCGCGTCGACTTGTCCAACGCTAGGAACGTCACGCTGGTCACATGTCGTCTGCGTTCGAGTCACAAAATGCTTGCTAACCGATCAAAAACGAGGCAATCTCAGGTGCACCATTAATGAAAAAATATTGTCTATATTACTGAGCAAATACCATGTTGCCCTGTGTAGAGGCACTGCAGATAAACTGCACCTTAATTTGGTACATATTTTCACCATACGATTGCTTATATAGTGTGTTGTCATGATTTTCATTCGATCTCGGGTTTCTCGTACGATAAACCCATCGGAAGTGAGCGCGGGGCGACTAATATCCGCCACAAGCATGTCAACCTTTTTCACTTCTTGTCCCCCTTGTAACAGGGTTACATTTGGTTACATTTAGTTATGTTGTGTACGTAAGTAAACTACGGTTGTGGTCAGTATTGACCGGTCCGAAAGGTTTGGATCTATTGGTTATTTTAACCAATCAGGGCAGAAGCCCTTGGTGGATGCGTGGTAGCCTGCCACGTGTTGGTACACAGGTGGTGTACATTACATTTCGTCTAGGTACGAATGGAGTAAGTTCTACTTAGTATTACACATAGTTTATATTAGTTTAAATTAATTTAGGCTAATTATATATTAAATATACATTCAGTTTACAAAATACACTAATCCAGCTAGACGCACGACCTCGACCGGTCGCGCGTGCTGTGAGTGTTTGTAGCCAAAGGGAATACCTCCCTTAGCTACTCCCTTTCTAAGGTAAGCCTTGTTTCAAGGCGTTAGTTAACTCTAACTGGTAAACCAAGGGAAATCTTGGCCCCGAGTAAGAGAGAACTCTCTTACTAAGCCCTTTATAAGGGCGTATCGGCTAAGTAGCGGCACATCGCCGCTTTAGGAAAGTCTTCCTCTGTGCGCTAGCCGCACCGTGAGTATACGCACCTGCTACATCTGGTATCACTTGTAGTCAATCCAATACCTGTGTTGGTAGACGACAACATCCTCTGCAAAGGATGAATCAGGACGATTGGGAGAGGCTAACCCTCATCCATCAGGAAGCCTTTAACAGGCTGTTATCCTCACCGGGTGACGAAGGCATGCAGCAACTAGCGGAGCAGGGCCTTGATGCCGTAAATGTGAGGGTCAACGCACTCATCGCCCATGAGGCTAATTTTCGTGGAAGTCATTCCATGTCCACGGGGGTGCATCCCCCATTGTCATTTAAGATAAAGGAGTTCACCAGGGAGAAGGGTGACAACCTTTATGTGTGGCTGCGAGAGGTCGAAACGGCCTTCCCCACAGCGAGTGTGATCGCTGATCACTTGCAAGTGGGACTTGAATTGACCCATATTACGGGCAAAGACCGTACATGGGCGTTTACGTGTTCGGAGTCAGTCACGGACGTTTTCCCAACCTGGGATGTCCTTAAGCAGAAGATTATGGACATGTACGCAACGCCTGATCTGGTTTTTCAGAATCAACTGGCGTTTCTGAGGTGCCGTCAGGGAACTAGGGACCTAGAGAAATATATCCAGGAACTTAAGACCCTGTTGGCAGGGATGTACGCGAAAGCGTATTCGGACGATGTGTCCATCCCCGTCTTCATGGGTGCCTGAGAGAAGGGCCAGCACGTTCGGAATTGTTCCGATGCCGACCCAAATCCTTGGGGGAGGCGTTCAAGATGGCGTTCAACGCCGAAAGGAACTTACGTTCCTCTAAGGTGGGTCCCGAACCCATGGACCTTAGTCAGGTCGAAGCGGAGGAAAAACCTCCCGCTAAGAGTCACACCGACTATTTTTCGCAGAGCTTCGAGGCGGAGCTCTTAGCTATGCTTCAGCGACATGGGCCGCTGAGATGCTTCCTGTGTGGGAGCACGGATCATCTGAGGAACAGATGTCCGAAAAATCCCCAGCGAGACACTCACTACAAAGGGCCAAGGGTGGGGAAAAAGCCCTTTCCAAAGCCGTCGGGAAACGACGGCTCCCAGTAGGTGCGGGGTGCCCTACTGGGGGACCCCTCAGTGCTGTTAAGCCCCAGGGTAGGGGACGACAGCACAAAGCCCCGAGGGAAACGGTGCTTTCTAGCACCGAGTTGGTGTACCAGCCAGGTTTGCTGGTAGTCCTTGCGGACGTGAAAGGCTTTGATAGGCCTTGGTGAGTATTGGTAGACTCTGGAGCGTCTGACAATTATGTCAGACGGGCTTCTGTTGAGAAGAGTCGGCTGTATGCCGAGGCCCTAGAGGCATGTTAAATTAGGAAAAGTTTTAGACACCTTTTCTTTTACTACCGACACACCTTTTCACAAAAATACAATTTATATTTCTTGGAATAAAAAATAATTTTAAAAAATCTAAAATCATGACACTTTTATGTATCATTATACTAATCAACGCGACTACTCGAGCAAGAGCGAGAGTTGTGCCCCGGTTGGCGACAAATTTTGTATTTCCGACCAGAAGCATATTCAAAGCAGACTTGTCCCGTGACAACGGGGCGGGCTAGAGCGAAACCAAAAAATGATTGAGCCAAACCAATTGCGCTCCCGGTTAAGGGTCACCTACCCGCACCTAGATTAGGTTACCGTCACCCCCACGTGACTTTCGACCAATTTAAATAAACTCACAAAACCACAATAGAACGCGAATCATACTTAGCCAATATATAAATATCTGCCAATCATGATATGTGTCGATGTATGTTGTAGGAATGTCTGACTATTCGCCTTTTACATACAACCGAGCGACGCAGACTCTCAACTAGTGATGGCTATAGTTTCTGAATGTGTGGTAACGGAGGCGCTTCATCAATGGTATAGTCCACTTAGTTCGCCACGTATACGTAGACGTGCATATTCATTTCTGCAGCAGTTTCAGCGCTCTCCTGCAGCTCCTCGAACGGCGTTATCAGTTTTGCAAGCTCCAATAACCACGAGAGATAGTGGTGAGCACAATACCTTGCATCGAGCTAAGCGTGCCTTTGCAGCTTCAACCATCTACTTACGGTGGCGTCATACATTCGCAAGTATATGATTGATGACGCAGACAACTGGACGACAGAGGATCGTGCTCTTCACGAGAGTCTGGTGAAGATTTTATTTTAATGGCTCAAGATATCTGGAATTTATTAACGGGACCTAATGGACTTCACGAGGAGATTAATGTACAGACTCATCTAGCACTCAAGATTGCAGTCATCTTATTTCGCTTCTAGGAGCCTCATAGTGACACTACTGTCGTAGATGCAGTCAAATGGCATGTTGAAAATCAACAATATCCGGAGCGTGACGATGTTACTGCTGCTTTAACGAATTTTGCTGTGCTACTTACACTCAAGGTTCTTCCGGAAGAAGTGGAGAACAAACGAGTCAAATTCTCCAAGACGAAGCGTCTACAGCAAAGACATGGTCCAAGAATGCGCAGTGCATGTGATTCGAACTGTTCTTCCATCAATTGCTGCGGATGGACCCTCCAGCGCATCCACCAGCCGCAAACACGATAGTACTCACCTTTCCATTTCTATCACCACGTAAAAGTTTTTTTTTAGTAATTTCTAACCACGATAAAACTGTCTATTAAGACCTGATTGAAATTTCCTAACGTCTGTTTCGCATGCGACTTGCTCTCGGACAGAATGACATTGGTCTCAGCTTCGTCGTTCGCTGAGAATCTCATTGAAGTAACGTTCCATGACGCGCTAATAAAGTGTTTCACAATGCCGCGACCAAGTGCGCCCGCGCCTCCAGTAACAAGCAGTTTTTGTGACATTCTAGTTTGCAACTCAATCCCTACAGAAGAATATTGCAATAGAACTATATTAACTGAATATTAACCTAATTCTAGGTACGGTAGGGTGACCCTAAATCGGGAGCGCGATTGGTTTGGCTCTATCATCTTTTGGTTTCGCTCTAGCGCGCCCCCGTGACAACCTGTTTTAGCTCCAGCTGGTCTGCCTCTCTTCTGCGTCTGAAGCTCTTCTATATGATTGTGTTGGGCTCAAGAAGGTTTTTAAAGGCGCCATAAGACTGAAATCTTAAACTATTCGAGTCGTCGTATGTTGACTGGATATATCTTCCACGAGTTTCTCTCGTGGCGACGGAAGCTCGCACGGAACTGGCTGACTTGTAAGTACGACCTCGACGGTATTTAAGCTAGGGAAAGCCTGCGGTCACCCCCCTTGCTCCGGTCACACAACCCTTGTGTGGTGGATTTGATCAAAGTTTTTGACGCTTGATCAGGCGTTACCACGGCGCCCGGACTGCCGACTAACGAAGGGGGTCCTCCGGTTGTCTCTTGACTGCTTGTGTTCCTGCTCACCTTGTGTACCCGACGGCTTGGGCTGGGTTGCACTCCAGGTGGCGGGGATGGCACGCTGCAATTCCTTGTTGCAAGACTGAGTTTACTTGTGATGAAGCGACTGTTGCGATCAGGCGTGATCAAACTTGATCAGGCTTGATCAGGCGCAAATAGTCGATGATCAGAGCCTCTGGTCGTTAATCAGGGGGTGATCAGGGGTGATCAGAGCCAATCGTCAAAAGTCAGATCGTGATCGACCTGATTGGCCTGATCGGCCTGATCGGCCTGATCGGCCTGATCGGCCTGATCAGTCTGATCGATTTAGTCGATCAGGCACTAGTTGGCGCGAGTTAAGAGCATATGAACGCGGGTCGCAAGTTGCAGAGTGTCGATCAGGTGTTGACCGGCGAAGGGGTACTTGATAAGGCAGCGGAAGTCTTCACTGCCCGATCACGGAGCCTCTAGTCTTTATCAGCTAACAGAATACCCAAAGTAAAATGTATTCTTAGCCTAGACCTACGAGGGGGTAAATTTCACTAAATACAACTAGAGTTCCCGTGGGGCGCTTACATCAGCCAAACTCTAGGGGCCAAACGTGAACCAAATGGGGGAAGAGGTGAGAGCACTGCTCAATCACGTTCCCGAGACCAAAAACCTTTACAGAAGAACCGCTGACACAGAGGGAGGAGTTGCGGAGTGAGTTCTCACACTCTACGCCTTCCGGTCGGCCAAAAACGCACTAAGTGATCCCGCCCGGGACGTAGAGGTATATACTAGTTAGGGAGGCGCAAAGTTGCCGTCCCTGAAACGATCTGCTCGATCGTACGCAAAAGGAGAACTTTATTATTGCTTAAATCCTAAGAACTACCAATTACCTAATATCCATCAATAAGAACTACCCATACCAGCGTCCTCCGTCGACCAGTCGACCTGATTTATCCGTCGTTCTTCGATGTTCGTTGCTGTTCGTTGAGTACCTGTATGTAATCGTCCCATCTCAAAATGTCCCGTTAATACCTTTCTATGTACCCCGCAGTTGTACTTGCGACTGTGTAACCTTGGTACACACAATCGTACACGATTACTCACCCGATTTGTGTCCGCAGTCGCACCTTAATTAGGCCCACAATTAAGCCCTTAATTAGGCCCAATTTTATGGCACACTTTATCACACTTGTCTACTCTATACCGCTCATAGGGTACACGTTTTAATTGGTCAATCAGTGACTTGCTGGAAAATTTGGAAACGGCCATATGTTTTTGCTTGCTGGACATGGTAAGTGTACCGGGGTCGAAAGTTCGGTGTTCTTCGCCTTTCTCGGCCTGGAGAACGCTCCAAAGATCTACCTGTTGAAAAATTGTCGAGATTCGCGTGTGCAAGCTGCATACAAATTTCAAGTTGTGCGCGATCATTGTGGCCATTTTTGCATTTATGCATATTTAGTACTTTGGAATTTAATCTTTATATTCAGTTTTAGGTTAGGTTCTTAGGTACGTCTTTATAATTTAGTATATCTTTTACCGTTTAAGTCTCTTTACATCCTGCCCTCGTGCGCACCTACCCTGATCAGGTAGGGCGCGCTTCTTTACAAGACATTTCCATCCCAACGGCAGTCAGACTCTAACGGTCTGAACTGCCATTTAGGAAGTTTACACGTGCCCCCAACTCGTGTCAACTTCCGACAGGTTATGAGCCCAAGGGACACGGGGGCACGTAACTACATACAAACATCAAGATATAACTCACTCGAGTCTGGTAAAGTTGGCGATTAGGTTTCAGACTGCCTCCTGGTATATTGGAGCTGTTAATTCACTGGAAGCGACTGATTGCGCTGGCGATTGCGCTGTTGTCGCGGTGGATTGCTGTTGTTTCACTGAAGTCGATTGTTGCGCTGGCGATTGCGCTGTTGTCGTGCTGAAGTGTGGTTTTATTGTGGAATTGACTGTTGCGCTGGCGATTGTGCCACTGTCATAATTAACCGTTTGATTTAGCGTGTTGGTTGCCATGGATGAGGACGACGTCTTCGATCCTGAGAGCGCGCTGAAGGCGCTGCTGCTCCAAGTTGGCAAGATGAATGATCGACTTAATCAGATGGAAGGAGAGAGGCACCAAGGCCTCGGGCGAAGAAACTCACCGGTTACGGTCCAAGATACACAGGTTGGAGGCGGCGACACGCCCTTCCAAGAAAGTATAAAGAATTTCGCTCCGTTTGGACAGCGCATAACGATAAACGACTTATCGGTTGATGAAGGCGTAGAACGAGGAGGTGCACATCGCGTGGAAGCGCCGCGTGAAGCACGTGAAGTGCCAGTTGGAGTGCCTGATGATAGGCAAGCGGTTGTAAATGTTGGGAACCCGAGCACACAGCCGCGTGCATACAAGATTCCCAAGTTGGCGAGAAGTTCACGTGGATAGAGATTTATCCCGGACTTAACCCTGGTTTTAAAGACTGGGCTTATCTATTCGTAGAAGCATTGGAGATAGCTAAAATTTCGTCCGGCTTTCAATGGACAGAAAGACGAAAGGTTAAAAAGCTTGGTGAGCACCTCGACGGTGCAGTGTTAATGTATTTTCGATCTAACATCGGCGTGTGGTGGCAGGTCTCACAGACCTTGCATTACGTAATGGAACAGATGTGGCACGCATATAAGGTAAACATTTTGCATCATCATGCGGCACAGCTGTTTGCCAGCGAAAAAGATGCACGACGTTCTTGGAACGATCCTCTGCTGTACCGTACAGCCCTGGAACGCGAACGCGAGTCCAGCGAGAAACTTATTTGGAAAATTTAGTCAAATATGCGGTGCCGAGTCTAAAATATGCGATGATGACAAGATACAACCCGTGGCACAAGGACTACATGTTACACGCGCAGGAGTTGGTGGCGTGGGCACAAGAAATTGAGGACGATCATGTCAAGAGCCGTAGGACGCCAAAAATAAGTGTGGACCTGTGAATGAGAACAAGAAAGCAATTTCGTGTTATGGTTGTGGCGGAAAAGGACACATTCGACGAGATTGTCGTAAGAGTTTCGATAGGAAGCCAGGTAACCGGAAATTACAAGGCAATACGGACAAGGAGTATGGTTTAGCAACCTATACAGGTGCAGAGTTGTCGACAATATTAAACTCAAGTGACTTGCGTGAAAGTGACGCGTGGATTCTGGACAGTGGAGCGAGCCGTCATCTTGTGGGAGATGAGTCGCTACTTGAAGATGTAATGAACGTTACTGATGACATGAAGATGTTACCTGATGGGAATTACATACAAGTGACCAAGATTGGCAAGGTGCGTCTACGGAGTATCGATGACCCAAGTACTGTGATAGCTTTGCAGGAAGGCTACTACTCTCCGAAGTTAGCGATGAACTTGATTTAGCTAGGAAGATTAATGCAGAAAGGGTGCAATTTCGCACATCGTGACGATAAGATGGAAGTGCGCTTGCGAGGGAACTTACTGTTTACGGTGGAAGTTAATGGGTCCATCCTGACAGCAAATCTCACGCCGACGCGACGCTTAAGTAAATCTGAAACACTGGATACGAAGGCTAGCGAGCAAGTTACCAAGGCGTTAGCAGGTGAATATCCTACAGTGGATGATGATGAATCAAGTGTGGCAGAACAAGTGGAACATAGCGTGGAACAGCAGAGTGAAACTGAAGCAGGACGTTCAGAAGGTGCACGCATACAAGTACAAGGGACAGAAACAGAAAGCGGTGGAAGAACAAGGCACGTAGTGCAGCATACCCCAATATTCAAGGAATACAGGGACTCACTCAAGAGCAAGAAAGTCAAGAAGAAGTCCAGCGTGGAAGGAGAAATAACCACGGAACGAGAGACGGATAAGACGACTGAAAGAGTGGAGGAGCATGCGTTAGCAGTTTACGCAGTTATAGGACCGGATGATGTAGGTACGAGACCGAAGTATGCAGAATATCCAAGAAGTTATGTTGAAGCTAACAAGAGAGATGATTCCGTCAAGTGGAAAGAAGCTGAAGACGCAGAGTTACGAGCGTTATAGGAGATGGATACATGGGAAGTTGTCAAGTGTCCAAGTAACAGGGCGATACCAACTAAGTGAGTATATAAGACCAAGATCAAGGCTGATGGAGCGATTGGACGATACAAGGCGCGTCTGGTAGTGCGCGGGGATAAGCAGATTTATGGCAGAGATTTTGTTTTCACGTTTTCGACAGTGATGGATCTCAGCAATGTGAAAGTGGTGTTAGCTATGGCTCAAGTGTGGAATGTGCCAGTGCGGCATGGTGATGTGCCTAGCGCATATCCAAAGGCGCATGCAGAGCAGAATTTCGAGATTTTTCTCAAGATACCTAAAGGTATGAAGATCCAAGATGAAGTGTTGCAGAGTTTCGAAGTGGAATCAACCAAAGGACTAGCTTTACGTTTAAAAAGAAAATTGCATGGATTAAAGCAAGCAGGGCGTATGTGGTACGAGTTGTTACGCAAGACATTATGTGATTTGAAGTTCGAGTAGTGCATGAACGATACGTGCATATTCTCCAAGAAGGATGTTGAAGGTATTGTTATTGTTGGAGCTTACGTGGATGATTTTTAGTGACAGGTACGAAGGTCGAGTTCGTGGACAGATTTTTCAAGACAATGCAGGTGCTGGAGTTAAAAGATCTCGGTCCAGTGGAGAAGTTTTTAGGCATACGTATTGGCGGAAACCAAGAAGAAAGATACACGATGGACCAAGAGGCGACGATCGATGAACTGTTGACCAAGCACAAGATGGAACGCGCGAATTTGGTGCAACTAACGATTACAAGTACAAGTGATGAAGCTGATGACGACAAACCTTTACCTAAAGATGCGGTGGCTGGAGTACCGACGCAGAAGATGTTTCAGTCGATACCAGGGAGCCTGCTATGGATCTCAAGATGCAAGGCCGGACATATCATTTGCGGTGCACAAGGTCACAAGACGCATGCACGCACCAACCCAAGGTGATTACAAGGCGGCGAAGAAGATTTTACGCTACTTGAAGGAGTAGAAGGAGCTGAAGTTACGTTTGGAGTGCAAGTCGAGAGATTAAGCAAGTTTGCAGTCAGTGGGGTATACGGACGCAGATTTTGCCGGAGACAAGCATGACAGAAAACGCGTTAGCGGATGTGTGGTGTTTCTGAATGGAATGGTTGTTGGCCGGACGTGTAAGAAGCAAGGTGCAGTCGCGTTGTCAACCGCAGAGGAAGAGTTCGTTGCAGCTGCCGTCGGTGGCAAGGAAGTGCTAGGTTTGAAGGAGCTACTTGGTGATATTGGATTACAAGTGGAGATGCCGATGATATTACGCATGGATAACCAAGCAGCGATACGACAATTGGAAGACGAAGCAAGTGGTGCGGCGTCCAAGAATGTGGACGTGAAGCTCAAGTTCCTGAAAGACTACGTCGAGCGCGAAGCGGTGAGACCGCTGCACGTGGCCAGTGATGACATGATCGCAGATCTTCTGACGAAGCCAATGTGTGAAGTGCGAGTCTCCCGTTTACGCAGCAAGATTGTATTGGGCTGATGATGATGAGTTGCATATGAAGTGGCACGGTGCTCGTGGAAGGAGTGTTGAAATGTTGTCGAGATGCGCGTGTGCAAGCTGCATACAAATTTTAAGTTGTGTGCGATCATTGTGGCCATTTTTGCATTTATGCATTTTTAGTACCTTGGAATTTTATCTTTATATTCATTTTTGGTTAGGTTCTGAGGTACGACTTTATAATTTATTATATCTTTTACGTTTAAGTATATTTACATCCTGCCCTCGTGTGCACCTACCCTGATCAGGTAGGGCGCGCTTCTTTACAAGAAATTTCCATCCCAACGGCAGTCAGACTCTAACGGTCTGAACTGCCATTTAGGAGTTTACACGTGCCCCCAACTCGTGTCAAATTCGACACTACCAAAGACTGATCGGCAACGCCTTGCACGGTCACATAAGATTAAAGCTGACTGGGACTCTGCCCGCGTGCATGGCGTCTTTGTGAATGTGAGCCCGATCAGGAGTGAAGTCATCCGTATGGGAGCGGAGGTCATACATTGACAATATTCTAGTTATGGTAACATCTTCATATCTGCTTCCCAAGTGAAAGCGCATAATGGTGTGTAGTGCCCGGTGACCTTCACCTGCCAGACATTGAAGGCCAATCAGGTAAATCTTGGGATGGTCGACAATGAAGTGTTGTACCTGCTACGAATACTTGATGTGTTCTTTTTTCGAGGTCAATCAAGGTGCTATCAAAGCGGTTAGTGTTATCTAGGCTGCTTGCGTCTAACCGAATCGGTGCATGGTTAGGAAGGCGGGCTGACCTGCTATTCAAGCAGTTAGCTTTATCTAACCGAATCGACGGGCTGTTAGGAAAGCGGGATGACCCGCTATCCAAGCAGTTAGATTTATCTTGGCTGCTATCCTCTAATAGAATTGACGTGCGGTTAGGAAGGCGAACTGACGTACTCTGCGATGCACTCATACACCGTCTCGTCATGGACTCACTATACGTGTGTCAATGTAGTCTTGCACGATCTGAGACCGATCATACGAAATGGTGGCTTTAAGGTATTTCTTCGAACGGTATTGTCGGGCGTCGCGTACATGATGGAGGACATCTTGACCACGAATTTTCAATAGGGTTGAGTCGGAAGAGCAGACGGGACAATCTGTGACCTCAATCGTTTGCTCCTTAATCAACCCATTTGTTTCTTCGAACGGTGTTGGCGTTATTCTGCTAGAACGCGAAATCAGTTCCGTAATGCAGGTCGAGGAATGGCAGCAGGTACTCATGTGGTGAAGTGATTGTAATTTACGGTTGAATGTATACGAAAAGTATGCATAAAGAGTATACGGTATTTTTAGCCGATCATGAAGTGAGTTTTTCGGTATCGAAGCCAGTGCTGAAGTAACCAAGAAGTAACAAGGTAAACAGTTACTGGAGGTAGATAGGATTTCTTAATACTTTTAATATAATCAAATTTTCCCCCTTTACAAAGAGTCGTTTCTTTAAACCAACCAACCCTTTTGAATCCATACAAAAACTAAGTCTAAAGACATCACGAGGAAACCTTTAAGTGAACGCGTGTTAAAGCGTGATAAAGATCCTATGCGGTTACCTAAGTTAAGGGGCAGCCTGATGGTTACCAGGAAGTGTCCATTTTCAGTAACTTTATATTAAGGTTCGGACGTAAGTACCAAGAACCTGGGAAGTTTAAGCAAGAGGAGTGTATTGTATCGCTTCCTTGTGTTGTTTTTGAGTGGAAAACTCGAAAATTTAAGTTCCTTCACGAAAACTGGTGCCGCGACCCGGGACTTCACGTCGACTTAATATAATTTCACATACAAAATGGCTTTAGTGTCTACCGAGGGAGAGAAAGAGCTGGTTTTTAAGTTACAGCGCTCTCAGGAGGACCATGAGATAACATACACTTTCTCCGAGGCCTGTGAAAGGATGGCACGATACTAACGGCATTTACTGAAGCTACCTGGGTATTCACATAGTTGGTTTTCATTATATGATATTCGCAAGGTGGCAAAGGCTGCCCCTAATTTTAGAGTCAGTGAAGATCTTAGCTTTTGGGGGATTAAAAGAATCAATTGAAGCTATTGAAAAGCTGCTTCGAAATTGTGGCTGCGGAGAAGCGTGCCCAAAATTTGGCACACTTCTGGTCAAGTTTCGTCAAGGCATTTGTTCTAATTTCGGATTGGCTTAAACAAGGGGGCTTTTCAGCCTATCAGACTCAAGAAGTGTCAAGAACGCAAGTTTTGGTGAGTCACCCGACTTTGGGTATTTTACATATTTCTGTGGGGGTACATTTAGGGACTATAGGGTAGTAGTATTTTAGTTGTGGTTTTACCTTTTAGGACAGAGGTTATACCTTTAAGTAAGGAAATCTTTTAGCTTTCGGATAAGTGGCTGAAACCTCTTCTGGTCTTGGTTCACACCACAGCTAGGGTTCGCCGTTCTTCCCTTTTCGTACACTAGTCGCCTCCGCCCGCCGCGGAGAGTTTGGGGGCAGAGGGTCGAATTATCCCCTCTCGCCCATTATACCCGGTCTGGACGCGCCGCACGCGCACTTTGGACCACCGGAAGTCCCTCGACGGGAGTACGATTTGGCAATCTCAACACCTCAACTCAAGTACGTTTGGAACGTGCTATTCACTGGATTGGTCTTGGCGTGGGGATAGCGTTTGTGGAGTTTTACGAGCATATTGGGTCTTTACGCGGACATATTGGCTTGTTTTAATATTGGTTGGAAACTAGACCGGTTTTGGTCTTATTTCGTATTGGTCAGGGGCTAGACCGGAACGGTCGGTCTACCCTCTATTATTTCGTATTGGTCAGTTCTTGATCGTTTGGACGATCGACCTATTGGAATTTATCTCTTGGAAGTGTTTTTGGTCTGTTTTTGTCTGGGGTGAAGAGTTCCGCCCCAGAAATACCTACCCAGATCGGTCTTCTATATTCAAGACCGGTTCGATCCAATCTGCGATCCCGATCCACCGAGTGTGTAACTAGCCCATTCCATCGGGTACACAAGGTGAGATGGACACTAAGCAATCGGACCAAGTGGGTTCTGATGACGACCGGTCGTCTGCTTGCAGCGGACGGTCGGACCAGATCTCGAGCGGTGGTCCGCGGAGTACCCCTTCCGAAAGTTGGAAGGCTGGTCGCGATGGTGGTAGTAAGGTTATCGATGCTAATGTTTTCGATTTCGAACTTGACTCCACCACAATGGTGCGCGTGCCCGGATCACTTGGTGATCGTGGATATCACCGTGCCGATATTCCATCAAAAATTGGATTCGAAGATTTGAATGATTTGAATATGGAGTCGTTCTGGAGAGGACTTAAGGAAAGGCTATCGCCTTACGTTCTCGTTGTTGATAAAGATGGCGATGTCCGATCTGGCCTTGCGGAGGACCAGATCGGGATTAATAAGTTTTTTCCTCCCCAAAAGGCTCCCACCGGAGCCGATCGGGACTATAGCAGGTCTTGCTATAGTTCCGGAAAGGATCAGGACCTTGGTCCTGATCCTATGTGTATGAATAAAAAAATGATGGAAAACTAAAAGATGAAAATTACTTGGAGGCTCACTGGAACGATCCGGTCTACCTCCCTAAAGTCCCCAAGGTACCCAAGGTGCCCAGAAAAGGGCTGGGAATGCCACCCGACGAAGACGACTTCGAAGAAAAGTCGAAGGTCGGGGATGAGGCTATCACCGAACAAGACCTGGACAAGATGTATTATGTTTTTGAATTGAAGCGATTTGTTTTCCAAAACCAGGTCTTTCGGGTGTTGGAGCTCCATATCCCCTACCGTTTTCTCGGTCCCACTACCGAGCCGATCCAGAGTGATCGACCATTACTGCTCGTCAAGAATTTGGTGGCGATGTTGGCGGAGGTTGGCATTAAAATGCAGAACCCCGCCGGTGTCAATAAATTGTTTGAATTTGATTCTTGGAGACTGGAGGCGTCGATGTCGGACCTCCACGACCGTTTGGTGCCACTGGTGGGGGCGGTTCGCCGCCCAACTCCCACCACGGCAATGAAGGTCGCCGAAGCCTCCACAGAGCTTGTTGACATTGGTTCCGATGATGAATCGATCTACCAGCCTCCACCGGCTTCTTACAGCTCATCAGAGTTGGAGACCGGTGTCGAGCGGATGACCATGGGGGTGGACCATGCCCGGTCTGGACAAAAAAGGGACATGCGGCAGCAAGGGGCTGCTTGCCAGTCGGGGCTCCAGAAAGCCCCACAGGCCTCAGTTCCGCAAAAGGAGGGTATCAACACGTTGCCCATGACGCCAGCCAACGTCCAAGCCATGTTTGAGACGATGATACAACGTTTCATGGAAGAACGGGTTAGACCACCTATGCGCCCACATGTTCAAGACCGGTCTACCTGTCAAGGTGTCAATTTTTGCAAAGATGTGGATATGGAATCGGTAACATCTATGGATAAGCCTATTAGAAGTGATAAACCAACCGGCAAGGGAAGGCGCAAGTCGCAACCGGCCAGACCGCGTAGGCCAAGTAAGACAAGTGACTGTGACATGGAGTCGGTAGGCGGTCTTGACGACCACTGTGGGTCAGACGGTACGGGAGCTGGCAAGCCACGCAAGGCTAACCTAGCCTACACTATTGCTTACGACTTTGGATCTGCTGCGATTCCGCGCATCCGTATGGCCGCGACGACCGACCTCAAGGACTTCACCGGCAAGGATGCTGATGAAGACCAGGTCCGGTCTTGGTTCAGTCGGGTCAAGTCTGCCTTCCTGCGAGACCAGACCCCGAAAAGTGAAAGGTGTCTGATTCTCCGGGATTTGTTGAAAGGACCGGCTGCCAACTGAATCCAACAGTTAGGTCGGGATGTCCGGTCTGACTGGGACCAGCTATGTGCAGAGTTTGAAGGGCAATATTGTAACTCCGGATTTTCGAGTGCCCGCAAGTATCAGCATATGCAGAAGCGGAGCGACGAAACACCGAACGAGTATTTGCATCGGTTGAACGTGGCTGCACTTCGCGCCGGCATAACAATCAAAGAGAATAACCCGCCGAACGGTGCCGCCTTAGAACATGTGGGTCACTATATTAGTACCCTTGACGATCAAGAACTGGCGGACCAGCTTACTCTGCTGCGTCTTAGGGACGCGGGTGAAGTTGAACAGACTCTACGGACGCTACAGCAGTCGCGTAGCATGAGGGCGAAGAGTGCTGCTGGATCAGGTCGCTACCGATCCAAGACCCAGACCCAGACCGATCCGGTCAAGAGACCCTGGACCAGACCGACCCGAGCGGTCAAGGCGATCGTAGCAGAAGACAGCACAGGATCGGAAGGGGAAAGTGGAAGTCAATCCAGCCAGGAGTCATCGGATGAAGACCAGTATCGTTACGTCTATGTTGCGGGACCTGCCCCGAAGACCAGGTCGAAGTCCGACCAGGTGGACCGGAAGCAAGTCCGATCCAGACCGACCTCTTCAGAAGTGCTCCCACTGTGGGTCGAGCAAACATGATGGTCCAAACTGCTGGAAGAAGATGGTGTGCAAGAAGTGCGAGAGACGCGGCCACCCGACGGACCACTGCCTCTTCGTATGCAAGTCATGTGGAGAGATCCACGAGGCCGGCAACTGCAAGATTGAAGAATTTTTTAACATGATGCGCAAGTGGTACGTGCCGGACAAGCACGCGGGGATGCTGCCGCCGGGTGCAGAAAAGATGTTAAACTAGAACGCTCGCCAGGTTGGAATCTGGATCGAGCCGAGTGTTCTACGGTGCACATCTATGCATATGTCGGCAAGGAGGATAAGACAGACAATACACGTTCTATTCCAAATTGCGTCGACTGAGACCATCCGGTCTACAGTCTGAAGACCGATGAGTACTCCCGGACTAAGGTGGTTATGCAGTTGAACTTTCTGCCTGCAGAATCCCGCGGATACTGGAAGTATCACGCGCCTGATAAATGGTTCAAGCAGGCGAAAGCCTGTGGCAAGATTAATAACCAGAAATCGACGATGTTGTTCGACTCTGGAGCTGAAGTATCGATAATCGACTCCGCCTTTGCTCGTAAGGTCGGATGTCGTATAGACGATACCCAGATACAAGAATGCGTCGGGATCGGCGAAAACTCTTATATGACCGAAGGAATAACGCGTGTGAAAATTACTTTGTCGGGATCGCTTGTCTACTTTTTCAGCGCTTGGGTTGGCAAGTTGGCTGGTCAAGACGCTTTACTAGGAATGGATTTCGTGTTCCCAGATGGTATTCGCCTAGACCTGTCACATGGAGTGCTTACGCTCCCGGATGAGGTCCAGGTCCAGTTGGCTGGTCGAAGACCTCTGCATGGTTCGTATACCGATCTGGTCCGGTGGGACCAAGATCTCACTATCCCAGTTGGTCGGTCTGCCGATACCCCGGTTGAGAAAGGTTTTCGTTCGAGGAAGTTGTGGTGGACCAGGGGCGATCGGTGGGTCTCGACTTTCGTAAAGAGTGCTGGTCGACGTGATTTTGTCCGTGTTACCAATATCGGTGACAAGCCGCTGACACTGGACAATAACACTATTGTCGGCATGTGGTTAGCAGAAGGGAAGGTACCAAGGAAGATGGGGTTCGTCTCGATTGGATCGAGGCGGTATGTCGAGTGGCAAAACCTGGCGTACCAATCGACCACCGATCTTATCAGCGATGATGGGTCGGTGGAAGAGGATACCTCACCTTTAGTGGAAAGACCAAGTTATGTCACCCCAAAAAAGATGTTGGTCCGAAGAAAGGCGCCGCAGTCACCAGTAACGGTGGACCATCGAGTAGACGAGCCGAGGCTAGTCAACGTGGTGCCAGCACAAGACCAGGCGAAAGCGGAGCAAGAAACGGAAGAAGGGGAACATGAAGTTGCTAGGTCGGACCATGACGGTATTCCTAATCAGACCGATATCAGTGAAGGACAGCCCGTCGATCAAGCCGGTCCAGATGGTCTAGGTGATATCACCCCAGAAGATGAACAAGTCTGTATACATGAAGGCGGGAAACAGTATATTCAGGAGCTGGAAAGCCAAATGGCAGTCCTCCCTGAAGTGTCTGCCGACTCTCCCGAAGTTACAATGGATGATTTACAAGTGGGTGATCAAGACCTTAACAGTCCAGACCAGATCGAGCAGTTTAAGAATATCATATGGAAGAAAAGACATCTGCTGATCGGAAAAGGCAATGCCTTACCACCTGCAGCCCGTGGTGTGATTTACGATATTGACGTTGGATATGCCAAGCCGATTGCTCAGCGATGTCGACGCGTGGCGCCACAGTACCGTGAAAAGCTTTCTGATATCATTAAAGGACTGTTGGGCACCAAGATTATTAGACCGTCGACCTCGCCATGGGCCTCGCCGATCGTAATTGTTATCAAGAAGAACGGCGTCGACATTAGGTTGTGCATCGACTATCGGCTGGTAAATCGGTTGACTAAACTCATGGTGTACCAGATGCCGCTGATTAATGATCTGTTGGAAGACCTCGACAAGACCTTGTCGTATTGTTCGCTAGATATGGCAAGCGGATTTTGGGTGGTCTCGATGACTGATCGAGCCCGTGAGATTTCCGAATTTGTGACACCGTTTGGTCTTTTCGATTGGAACCGTATGCCGTTCGGTCTGAAGAACGCACCCCAGATCTATCAAAGGTTGATAGACAACGCACTGTACGGACACTTCAAAATCAAGACCGATCGGGACCCTGCCGAAAGTTATGATGTGTTTACAGAGGGTGAATCCGATCGGGAAAGAAGACCGTCCGTTATAGGGAGGCGGTCGTACATCGACGACATTCTGATACCTGCCTCGTCATGGAACGATCTGTGCGAGAAGGTTGAACGATTGTTGGAGACATGCGACCGCTGGAACCTATCTATCAGTGCCGTGAAAAGTTTTTGGGGTATGTCCAAGGTCGCCTATTTAGGCCATATGGTCTCGAACAATGGTCTAGAGGCTAATCCGAAGGACCTGGATTCGCTGAGTAACCTCTCGTTCCCCTGATCGCAGAAGGAAATGCAGTCCTTCCTGGGAAGCTTGAATTATTATAGCCGATTCATTGAAGATTTTGCTATCTACGCGGCTGTGCTGTACGAGCTCCGGGAAGTTGACTATCATATGTTGCGCGAAGGAGATCGGGCAACTTTACAGGAGGGCGCCGACTCTGGTACTGCTGCAGTTTGTCCGCAAGTGGAGGCCGAAGATCATATGAAGCGTGCACAGTTTGCCTTTGGTATGTTGAAGGTTAAGAAGGCGACGGCACCGATTCTCAAGCATTTCGATCCCAAAAAGGTCCCGACCATTATTGTATATGCTAGTCAGTGGGCCATTTCGGCCACTCTAGTACAAGATCATGATGGTGTGTACCATCCGGTCACATTCACGAGCAGAACGCTGGAGCCAAATGAAGTGAACTATGGAATTGTCGAGAAAGAAGTTCTGGCGTTGCTACGAATTCTGGATGTGTGTTACAACCTGCTGGTCGGCCGACCTATAAAGGTCCTGTCAATGCGGTCTACTTTGGCCTGGCTATTATCAGCCAATGGGATGGATGGACGTCTAGGCAGATGGTCGGCGGTCTTGTCGCAGTGGACCCTCGAGGTCGTTAAGTGCACCAGGGGCGAGGAAGAGATATTGGGCACATTAGCTGCCAGTATCACCCCTCGGTCTGAAGTGGACGAGGCATTGATAGCGATTTCCCCGAGGAAGCAACCTTGGCAGTCAGTTTCGAGACCGCCACCGACCGTCGACTATGATGAAGAACTCTTGGTCTTAAGTTTTGACGGATCGGCAAGCGTGAAGAAGAAGGTCGGCGCCTATAGTGCCATATTGTGGAAGTTGCAACAATGGTCTATAGTTGCAGCCGCTGCCGATTTCACGACGGATATTACTGTTAACGAGGCGGAGTACCGAGGTCTACTTCTATGTCTGGACTTGCTGTCGTCGCAAGAGAAGGGGCGAGTCATCATATGTGGTGACTCCAACCTAGTGATCAGGCAGATCACCGGAGAGATCGACTGCAAGGCTCCACGGCTGAGGTCGTTAAATGATCGGATAATGAAGGCATTGAAAGCCCATCCCAACCACGAGCTGTTGCCGTGAAACGGGACTGGAACAGAAGCGCCGACTACCTCGCGACCAAGGCCATGCGAGACCAGACCGGGGCTACGATCACCGAGGAGGCCGTTCTTGATGAATTGATGAATATAAACAGGCTCCCCGAGGTGATCGGACCCAAGAACGCCCCAGTCCAGGTGCATGTGATGGTCGCGACTAGATCGAAAGCTCAGAAGTCTCGCCGACCGTTCCCGAAGGAAAGTTTGAGCGAATATGCAGTGCAACAGTTAAGGATGGAACGGATCCTCAAGGCGC
>CM047586.1:11856901-11868836 GCA_026184515.1 Peronosclerospora sorghi | reverse complement strand
CGACCCAAAACTCCCTATCTGGTAGACGAAGAAAAGATATTTGATTTCGATGAAGCGTTACTGACGGAGGACAGTTGGGAACGACCATTAGAGGATGACGAGTTTGAAGTGGAGAAGGTCTTGGATGTTCGGTCGACCAAGAAGACCAGGTTCTGTCGGACTCACCAAGAGTACCTGGTCCGATGGAAGGACCATGATGAATCAACTTGGGTCGACGAGCTCGACTTGAATTGTGGGGCTCTTCTACGAGAGTTCGAACGAGAACGAGTCAGTCGTAATCGCTTCGCAGTGATTCAGACCCATGAATACCAAGACCAAGACACGCAGTAGCATCGGTCGGTCTAGACCGGTGTGAAGAGGTGGAAGGTCTTGTGTCTTGAGTATTGTGTATTGTGAATATCTGACGAATTGGAATAGTGGAGTGACGAACGTGGATTGTTTTTTCGCGATGTAAGTGGAACGGTTGGTGATAACGTGTCTAGTGCAACTCTGGAGAAAGTGGTGGAATTATCTCAAGTGATTTGATGACCGAACATGTGAAAAAGAACGATGATATATATTAAGTGTTATCTAGTCGACTACTTACGACCTCACTCGCCATCACCCCACAGACGGCCGACGGTCAACGACGGATGCTTGTCAACTTGGTCCTGGTACTGGTTACGCCAAGGTTCTTGTTGGTCTAGTTGGACCAAAGCATCCTTGAGGTCCAAGACCGGTGTAGTGCACCCAAGACCATGTGTCACCGTCAGCCAGCAGCCGGGTCTTCTCGACGCGACGCCGCGGCATATGAAGTACAACTGAATATAAGAACACATCGACGTCGCACTAGTGGGCCAGCATCCCGTCCAAAACATATTGGCACAGGGACTGCCAGGCCTCACCCGCTCTGATCCGACTCCGCTTGCGCTTGTTCTGGATGGTCGCCAAGCCAGGGTCTTGCCGAACTCGTTCAGGGGGAAGCACCAGATAGTGGGATGCCTCCTAGATGAATTGATCGTGAGTCTTGTTAAAATTTTTCACCCGACTCATGAAAGCATTGGCCCACGGAGTCGAGTGGAAGATGAACCCCAGCTTGGGATGCTCGAAAATTTTCCACGTCTCGTCAGCGTACAAACAGGAGATCTGTGCCGACGTGATCAAGTCCGGCCGCCATTCCGACGCGGCAGGAACTTTCTTCGCCGGCGGGAAAAGCCAATGGTCTGGACGAGAGAAAGACCGGGCCAGGAGCTGCTTGGTCAGGGTGGACCGGCGTAAACAAGCGATCTGCCCTGGCGACCACGGAAAAGTATCCTCACGCGTTCGTGGCGGAAGGGAAGAACTGTCGATTGCCACGTTGTCCAACAAAACATCTTTGTGGATCTTGGACGTCCCAGGCAAGACCGTAGGTGTTGACTTTGTCGACGCATGAGGTGGCGGAACTCCACCATGCGGACCGGTCTTCTTGGTCTGCTCCGAAGTCGATGCAACTTGAACAAAACTTTCATGTGGACTTGTTCGCGACTTGGTTTGGATGGGGACAGCAAACTCCGAATCACCGGAGTCTTCGCCGGAGTCATCCCAGGACGAGACCTCTGAATACTTGGCATGTTCAGCACCGGCGGTCGAGTGCGCTTGATTTTTGGAGATGTTACTGTCGTCATCCTCGTCCAAGCTTGGGACCACGAGGGGTGCCTGTATCTTGGCTTGCTGACGAGGCACCGCACGCTTCCCTTCGAGTTCAGGGTCGCGCGCTGTGCCCCGCGCCCTCGAGGGACTCGGCGCGTCCGCGCGCTTCTTAGACTTTTGACGAATTTTGGGCTGGGGAATTTCGGCCAATGAACGGCCTTGGTCTTGGTCCCGGTGTAGGTCCACCAAGGCGGCCGACGCAGACCGGTCTACGCTGGAGGCAGCAACCGGATGCCGACGAGGACGCAACAGGTCAACCAAGCGCTGATGACATTCTTTTAATACCGCCCGACGACCGTTCGCTGCCTGCGTCCAATCGTTCGACTTGCGTTCACAAGACTGGACCTCCTCGGTCTGGTCTTGAATCGAAATTCGGAGCTCAGTGAGACGCCTCTCGTGGTCGTCGCTTTGAATGCTCAACGTGGTCTGGTCAAGTAGGTCTTCTGCTTGCTGCTGTTGGACCAGCACAAGCTGCTCCCGAAGATGAAGCTGATGAGCCTCCAAGCGGATCAACCTATTGCGCGCGTTTATTAGTCCGGTCAAAATCTGACGCAGCTGGAGGTCATGCGTGTTCGACTGCCGATCGGCGGCAAGCAGGGCATTGATCGCCTTGCTGATGCCAGGAGGTATATGGGCTGGAGGTATACGGGCTGAAGACAAACGAAGGTTAGAACAGGTCCAAGGTGAAGACCGGACATGCATGCTTACGTTGTGTCGCCTGTTGAGCAATCTTCTCCTGGAGACGTGCGATCTCTTCAAGAGCGTCTTGCAACTGCGCATCGGTCCCGGTCTGATGCCCTACCGATGTCTGAGGTGCAGTAGAACGATGGGGGCTGCCAGACCGGACCGACCGGACGGGCGAAGTGACATGCGATGACGTGGTATGCGAGGTGCCTACAAGAACGGTCGTTAAGGAAATACAAGAAGGTCAAGTCCAGCAGTGCAAGTACCTGGAACGGATGAAGAAGATGGTTGATCCATGTCGGAAAAGTCTGAATGACCAAGGTTCAACTGAATTTGATGGACGAGGTCAGACCGTTGTCGTTGTGCGATACGGTCTGACTCAGGGGCGGCTGTGGAGAAGCGTGCCCAAAATTTGGCACACTTCTGGTCAAGTTTCGTCAAGGCATTTGGTCTAATTTCGGATTGGTTTAAACAAGGGGGGCTTTTCAGCCTATCAGACTCAAGAAGTGTCAAGAACGCAAGTTTTGGTGAGTCACCCGACTTTGGGTATTTTACATATTTCTGTGGGGGTACATTTAGGGACTATAGGGTAGTAGTATTTTAGTTGTGGTTTTACCTTTTAGGACAGAGGTTATACCTTTAAGTAAGGAAATCTTTTAGCTTTCGGATAAGTGGCTGAAACCTCTTCTGGTATTGGTTCACACCACAGCTAGGGGTCGCCGTTCTTCCCTTTTCGTACACTAGTCGCCTCCGCCCGCCGCGCAGTGTTTGGGGGCAGAGGGTCGAATTATCCCCTCTCGCCCATTATAACCGGTCTGGACGCGCCGCACGCGCACTTTGGCCCACCGGAAGTCCCTCTACGGGAGTACGATTTGGCGATTTTAACACCTCAACTCGAGTACGTTTGGAACGTGCTATTCACTGGATTGGTCTTGGCGTGGAGATATCGTTTGTGAAGTTTCACGAGCGTATTGGGTCTTTACGCGGACATATTGGCTTGTTTTAATATTGGCTGGAAACTAGACCGGTTTTGGTCTTATTTCGTATTGGTCAGGGGCTAGAACGGAACGGTCGGTCTACCCTCTATTATTTCGTATTGGTCAGGTCTTGATCGTTTGGACGATCGACCTATTGGAAGTTATCTCTTGGAAGTGTTTTTGGTCTGTTTGTGTCTGGGGTGAAGAGTTCCGCCCCAGAGATACCTACCCAGATCGGTCTTCTATATTCAAGACCGGTTCGATCCAATCTGCGATCCCGATCCACCGAGTGTGTAACTAGCCCATTCCATCGGGTACACAAGGTGAGATGGACACTAAACAATCGGACCAAGTGGGTTCTGATGACGACCGGTCGTCTGCTTGCAGCTGACGATCGGACCAGATCTCGAGTGGTGGTTCGCGGAGTACCCCCTCCGAAATTTGGAAGGCTGGGCGCGATGGTGGTAGTCAGGTTATCGATGCTAATGTTTTCGATTTCGAACTTGACTCCACCAAATGTCTATGAGTTTATGCGACGAGAAGAATTCGATAATGCATGTGACTTTAATCTGGATCGTACCGCGAAAGGTATTGGTCTGATGGTGTCACTATTATTTGCGAAAAACCAGTGGGAAACATCTTTGATGTTTTATCGGAAAGAGGCTACGGATGTCAGTCCAAACTATTACATTGTGGAAGACACCACGCATACACCGGTAAAAGAGTCTAAACCACCGGGTATGCAGGAACTGTGTAATGACGATGAGTTGGAGGACACTGTGGATTGGAGATCAAAAACTGAACGTCGAGTAAGGAAGAAGTTGGAATTTTCCTCGGATGAAGATGAGATCATGTCACCGCCACGACCAACGTCGAAAAAACAGGACACAGTGGTGGCAAATTTAGTCCAGTTGATGCAAGATGGGCATTTAAGTTTGGAGGAGTTGACGAAAATTACCGCATCCCTGTCCACTAGTCGCACGCCAGATACTACGAGAGGAGCGACTAATGCGACACACCGAAAATCGTCAGCTCCGGATAAAGCATACCCCTACCCACCAAAACCATCAAGATATGGCATGTCGAGTGGAAGACATAATATGTTGGCATCATCTGGTCAGCCTGTCACAGCCATTATCCGGAATACAGAAATCAAGGCAATTGACGGTAATAGACAAGACGCGGGAAGTGTAAGGGCATGGATAACAAGATTTCTCCATGTGGCAAATATTTCACGTTGGGATGACGATCAACGGCTAGGGATGTTTGTGGATAGCTTGACGAATACGGCGTCTTGGTGGTATGAGCAGTTAGCGGATACGGTGAAGTATGATTGGGATACAGTGATAGACTTGTTTCAACGGAAGTTTTGCGTGGATAAAGTCTCGCCTCGGGTTATGTATTCCAAACTGACACAGAAATACGACGAGCTAGCGACTACATACCTATACCGGCTAAATGCCGCGGCATTAAGAGATGGAATGTATTTACGAGATGCTTATAACCCCTCATTGTTGGAAGAGCACATACAGCAATTTTTCGACACCATTCATGATCGCGTCATACAAATGCAATATCAGCATATGACATTCAATACAATTGAGGAACTGTAAAGGGTGCTAACGAAGCATGAGGCACGTGTGAAAAGGCCTGGAAAGAAAGTGACTGCACGCAAGGGTGCTGAAGTGGTATATGAAGATGTGAAACCCAGCGTACATGTGATGGGCGGAGAAGTACAGACTATGCAGCGGTCACGCTCTAATTATGAAGACAGAGGTGCAAGAACGAGTGCGCCTAATAATAATGATGGGGGCGTGGTGTGTGAACATTGCAATCGAAGAGGACATGAAAAAGACAAATGTTGGAAGTTGCAGACGTGTGAGCACTGCAAATCAGTCGGCCATGATGTGAAATATTGTCGGAAGTTCATATAAGAGATGGATGAAATGAGGAGCAAGTTGAAGTCCGGAGAACTATCCAAGGACCAAGTGGCTGCACAGTTAAACGCCTAACCCCATCGTGCGTTGCGACCACTGTCGAGAGAAAGGGGGGGCAATGTCGAGCAATGTGAAAGCGACACCACGTTCACCCTTAGGTGTAGACGAGAACAAGAAAAAAGATACATTTTGCATGGATAGATCACTCACTGTGGACGAGGATCAAGAAAAGAAGAAAATACAAGAAAAAACGCAAAAACAAGTTGCATTTAAAGATAAAGAAGAAAAAGAACAAGATACGTCGGAGAATATTGACACGGCAGATGTCTCTGCATATGTCACGTTGGTGGATAAAAAGAGAAGGAGAACGAGAAGGATGCCAACAGTTGCTCTAGTCCACGCAACCTGCAACACAGGTGTATGTGAAGGGAGCAATCGATGATTTGGAGTTACCGTTGATGTTGGATTCTGGTGCAAACATATCTGTATTACATATCAATGTGGTGAAGATGTTACATATAGCAGTTCGAATGTTTGATACCCCGACAAGTTTTTGTGGCGTAACAGAAAGTACCATTGGCGCAATTGTTGTGGCCACTGTAAAGGTTCGGATAGGCCCATCGGTTATTTTTAACTGCGAGATGTGGGTAGCAAACATTTAATCGCAGACTTTAGCAATTCTTGGAACTGACTTCTTGGTGAAAGCGGGGGTTATCCTGAATATGAAAGACCAGAGTTGTCAGATTCCCAACGAAAATCCGCTACCGTTACTGACCCGAGAAGATCGACTCTCGAAAGATTATATACAAGTATATGAGCGAGTTATGGAAAGTGCTGGTATGATGATTAATTGGACTAGTGTACATGGGGTGCAGACGGTCGGAGATAACCCTCCCGCTGTATATGTGATGGATGCTATAGACCCATTGAAGGTAGATCAGACCAAATTAGAAAGGGAGGTTTATCTGCATGAAGGGGTGGAAATGTCGGCTGAAGCCATGGAAGAACAGTTGGCGCTTATACCTGAAGTGGAGCAGGGGCCTATAACACCACCTGATATGGCTCAAGCGGATGTAGGAGCGCCAGGAATCACCACCAGGGAACAAGAAGATCAGTTACGAGCATTATTGTATGAATATGCCGATGGATTCATAAGTTCTGGTAATGCGTTACCGCCACCAGCTAAAGGCGTGGTATGTGATGTGGATGTTGGAGACAATTCGCCTATAGCTCAGAAAGCGCGCAAAGTACCAGCGCATCTCCTACCACAGTTGTACGAGTTGATACGAGGACTGTTGCAAGCAGGATTAATTAATTATTCGGAGTCAGCTTGGGCCTCACCAATCGTGATCGTGTTAAAGAAAAATAAAACAGACATACGATTGTGCATTGATTATCGAGCTGTGAATCAAAAGACGAGACTGATGGTGTATGTCATGCTTTTGATAGATGATTTTCTAGATAACTTTGAAGGAGTTAAATGGCTATGTTCGATGGATAATGCAAGTGGGTATTGGGCTATACCTATGACAAAAAGGGCTCGGTTAATTACCGCTTTCATTTTCCCGCTAGGACACTTTGAATGGCTCCGAATGCCGCAAGGATTAAAGAATGCGCCGCAAATATATCAACGTATAGTGGACAATGCCTTGTGGACGATGGTCCGACGCTCACAACAGATGGGGTTGATGTGCAAGATCACGAACGATGATACTACTATGGATATCGATGATGATGTCACATATGTTTTGGAGACAGACGTACCCCTGTCACAAGATGTATTTCATAATGGTCAAGTGGTGGAAAATGAGGAGCGACCTATCATTGGGATGCGCTCATACATTGATGACATTACGTTCGGGGCAAGTAATTGGGATACACTGTGTTTAATGCTTAGGAACCTTTTGGAGTCGTTCAAGTATTGGAGGATCACTATAGCTTACCCAAGAGTGCGTTTGGGAAGCACAGTGTGGAGTTTCTGAGTCATCGCATATCTGCAAAAGGAATCGAGGCGTCCCCGCGAAATTTAGAGTCAATTATCAAGATGGCATTTCCACGGACATTAAAGGGGGTTCAGAGATTCACTGGCAGTTTGATTTATTATCTTAGTTTTATCGACAACTTCGCTACGTTAGCAGAATCACTATATAAATTGACAGACATGCAGTTAAGGGATGGAACTCAATTAGAACACGCTGAGAAGTCTTTTGCATTGTTGAAGGATCGGCTTGTGCACGCACCGTTGCTACGACATATCGAACGTGCGAAACCATTAAGTGTTATTATATACACTAATACGTGGGCATTTGGAGCAACAGTATGTCAAGAGCACGATGGGATCTTGCATCCAGTAAGATACGTCAGTAAAGTGTTCAAATATGCGGAGACGCGATATACGGGAGCTGAACAGGAGGTACTAGCTTTGCTGAAGACGTTACATGACTCTAGTCATATTTTATTCGGACAGCACATAACAGTATACGCAAGGTATTCCACGATGCGATGGCTATTCACGTCTAAAAGTTTAACTGGGAGAGGAGTACAATGGGCGGCGATGTTATCCCCATGGTCGTTAGAGATTATTAGAATGGACCATGGAGGTGTTGGCCTTCCCGCGTTATTGGCCACATCGATTATACCTGTGGAGAAAATGAATGAAGTATTAGAAGACATTTCTCCACTAAAGACTCTGAAGGATACGCCTATTATTAGACCAACTCCAGGATTGCGTCGCCGAAGTACTGGATATGTCCTGTCTTTTGATGGTGCGGTACGGATGAAAAATAATCCTAAAGGCACGTTTGGCATAATAGTATGGGAGTTACCCACCTGAGAGGTGATAGCCGCGGAATACGGAATTCAAGATAACCTCACTGTGAATGACAGTGAATATCATGGGTTGATCGGAGTGTTGCAGCTTGCGCAAGCACATCATATAAACAATACAATAGTATGTGGAGACTCGAGGTTGGTGATTGGACAAGTCAATGGAGATTTACGCTGTAACCATGCTTCGTTACTGGTCTGGTTAAATGGAGTGCATTCGCTGGTCGAAACTTTTGAGGCGATTAGTCTAGTGCATGTGGCACGCAAGTATAACCAAGCGGCAGATTTCCTCACGCAGTGCGCAATGAAAGAACAAAGAGCAGGGAAATTTACAAGTGATCAACAAATGATGGACCTAAAATTGTTGAACCGACTACCAGAGTTGTTGTATGTGAATGCAGATGGTCCTCCAGAAAGGGATAAGACTGAGGACACCCCAGAGGAGATTAGTCAACCATCTGACAGAAGTAGTGGTAATCCAAGTGATGAGGCGCAAGTGGATGCCACGGAAGTCAGTGTATGGGGAGATGGTGGACATCAGTCACCACAAGTATTTGTAATCACTCGCATCATGGGTAAACTGAAGAAAAGGACATCGTCAATACCCAGGAAGTGGGACCTTGGAACAAGGGGCGGACATAGAAGAAGGGACGCGCTCTGCGAAAGACGGTACTGTCGATGCTAAACAAAGCCGAGAATATTCAGAAGATGACCCCTATGAAACGGCGCCCGCCATTAGACTTGAGCGAATAGCATCGACTCAAAATGATGACGATTGGTGTGGGAAGGTTATAGCGTATCTGAAAGGAGAAGATGACAAAATAAATTCCACCAGCGAATGGAAAAGGGTGGCTCGGCATGCGATGATGTATGTATTGGACAGTAAAAACGTTCTATATTACGTCTCCTGCATACGAAGCAGAACTGAGGACCAAGTGTGGAGATTGGTCGTACCATCTATATTGCAAGAGGATGTGTTACATGCCTACCATGTTGATATTGGTAGTGGAGCACATCAAGGAGTTGGAAAAGTCTATACTCGTTTGAGGTCTAAGTATTATCGGAGAGAAATGTATCCCATATCGAATATTATATCGCAGCATGTGAAGATTGTGCCACGGCTAAAGGAAAGCCGAAATACCAGGGTCGTACTAGTGGCAATATTGTGGCATCAAGACCTTTTCAGATTCTGGCCATGGATTTTGCATTACCTCTACCACAGACCACTATGGGTCGTGAAGCTCTATTGTGCTTTATCTGTTTGTTTTCTGGATATGTGATACTTATCCCAATGAGCACCACTAGAGCCCAGGATGTGGCAGAAGCATACATGGTGGGTGTCTACAAGAGATTTGGAGCGAAAGAAATGCTGAGACATGACCGAGACCCAAAGTTTATGAGTTCGGTATTTAGGAGGTTTAATCGTATGATGAAGCAGAACAGAGGCCTACATTGGCATATCAGCCACAAGCCAACGGCAAACAGGAGAGATCGGTGCAGACAGTGATTAAGGCAATAAAATGCTATATAACGGACTCAGAGCAGAGAGATTGGGATGAATATGTGGCACCATTGGAATTTGCTTTAAACACTTCAGTGGATTTGCAGCACTATCAAACTCCATTCTATCTGGTACATGGATGGGAACCCCGAACCACGATGGAGGCGATGGTACCGCCAAAGGATCAGTCTGTCACGGAAAAAGATGCACTATATTGGAGATTAGCTGTGAATAAAAGGCACATGGAAGCTCAAGCTCAGGCAGCCATCATTCGGGAACAAGTGAGTAAAGAAAGATCCCAAAATCATAACGAGAAAGTCGAGTCAAAGCTATGGTCGACTACAAAAACCGCTTACCGCCCTGGAGAGTTAGTCTGGCTGTATCACGATTTGGTCAAGCCAGGGTTGGTGAGAAAGTTGGCTCACTTGTGGCATGGCCCATAAGTGGTGGATGAACGAGTCAATGATATGGTATATCGGTTGGTGATACCTACAACTGAGAGTAGGATATTCCCGTTAGTGCATATTGCTAGGCTGAAGCCTTATATCAGCAAGATGAGACGGCCCCGTGAAAAGATTCAAACCAAGGATGCGTTAGAGTTGGATGAAGCATTACTTCCGGAAGATTCATGGTATGAACCTGGCAGAGACGATGAATGGGAAGTGGAACGTATCGTGGATTGTCGAGTGAAACAGCGGACAAGAAACGGACATCGGGTGAAAGAATACCTTGTCAAGTGGAAGGATACCGAGGAGATGACGTGGGAGCCCGAAGACAACCTTTCTTGTACCATACTCTTGTATGAGTTTGATGCACAGCGAGATTGGGAGAATAGGCACTACGCAGCCCAGACGGCAGAAGAGGACATCACTGAAGGGGAAATGTAGAAGCCTCAACAGAGAAGAAGGGTGAAGATGAAAGACGACGGAAGAGATAAAAAGAAGATAACAAGAAATCGAAGCAAACAAGAAAAAGAAGCTCCAGAAGATGTAGTACATCCCTATCGCGGACCCGCGTTGGTTGTGATGAGTAGAATGCGGAACCGAGTTGGTTGCATTAGGGTAAAGTCAGAAAATACAAACACACACAAAATATAACAGAAAGACGCATGTTTGAACATAATTGGAAGATGTTGGAATATGTGAATACATTACGTGATTACCTTGTTGAATGGAGCTATACGGCCAAATAATGAACATAATTTGGATAGTGAGCCCATACGGGCTCAATGACTTGATGATGTGATGTGAATAGTGCGCGAAGAGATGCCTATATAGGCCCAAGAGGTGAAAAAACTGTGCATCCCACACAAAATACGACAAGATAACAATAAACCAGCGCAAGATCGTACGAAGAGATGCCTCACGAGGTCCTAAGGGTGCAAAACCTGTACGGCGGCAACAAGATGATACGAAGAGATACCTATCATGGTCCAAAAGGTGAAAAACCTGTACATCTAACACAAAGCAAGATAAAATCATGACAAACCAACGCAAGATCGTACGAAGAGATGCCTCACGAGGTCCTAAGGGTGCAAAATCTGTACGGCGGCAACAAGATGATACGAAGAGATACCTAACACGGTCCAAAAGGTGCAAAACCTGTACATCTAACGCAACATGATATGATTATACCTGTGCGTCAACGAATCCCGCACGAAGAGATACCTCACGAGGTCCCAAGGGTGCAAAACCTGTACGGGGAAGCATAAGGTATGAAGAAAAAACAAGCGAGCCACAAGGTCAGTAAACCTGAATGTCGATGGCGGCTATACAAAGAAACAACTATTTGGGGTGTTAGCGGTGCGAAACATGCATAACAACCACGAAAGACACAGGAGTAGGAAATGACTGAGCTCAAGCAGTAACAGCAGAGCCTCAGCATGATGGGACAGGAGTCAAGTATAAACTTGCCCTCAGAAGTGTAACGAAGCGAGTGAACCACCTGTTACACGGAGGAAGGTGATATATATTAAGGGAAGAAGAAGAGAGTACAATGCTATGGTTGGAAGGGCACTCACCGGATGGAGTCATATACGACAAGTTGTTGGAGTTCGGAGTACACGTGTGGAAGTTTGAGGACGAGCGGAATACCTGTGAAGGCTGAGCATAGCAATCTGATTTTGGATGGAATTATAATGGGATTTTCGAATGGATGGTTTTTGGCCAATCACGTGGTATGTGCTCGTCCACGACAAACATGTAATAGTATGCAGATATATGGTCGTACTTGATTTGATAGGATTTTGGCCAATCACGTGGTATGTGCTCGTCCACGACAGACTCGACCACGACATACTCGTCCACGACAAACATGGAATAGTATGCAGATATATGGTCGCA
>CM047586.1:11813403-11856891 GCA_026184515.1 Peronosclerospora sorghi | reverse complement strand
TACTCGTCCACGACAAACATGGAATAGTATGCAGATATATGGTCGCACCTGATTGGATGGGTTTTTGGCCAGTTACGTGATATGGCCCGTCCACGACATGATCGTTTACGACATTACTGTTCACGACAATAAATCCCAGAGTGTGATTGGATTACAAGGAGAGTACCACAGATAAATCACGGTGTTTGACTCGACAAAGTGCCGAGGACTCGCTTATGACAGGAGCATTCACAACAGTCAATGTCACGGATTTGGTAAACCAGACGAATAGTAGAAGCTTATATTATACCAGCGCAGGGCTAGCTCGGTGACACATTAGTCTCAGAGGAGTTAACTTTTGGAGATCCATCAAGCGATTCAATTGGAACGATATAAGATGGATAACGTGGATATGGTACACATATTGTTGAGTCTGAAAGCGTCAGGAGGTTCAGCCAGTGGAGTAGAACACAACGAGGAAAAGGACGACATCTCAAGAGCTGCATCTCATAGTATGTCCGCACTACAACCTATGACTGAGCAAGACTCTGCATATATATATATATATATAACCCTCCTTCATGGACCAACCGTGAGAAGGAAGAGTTGTTACGTATACAATGTGGGAGTAAGGATCAGACGAAGTCAGTTTCCGAGATAATTAACTCATATAATCAGCGATGTCAAGTAAACGGATGGACCAAGAGAACCGAGCTAGTGTTGAGATTATGCTAAGGCGATTGGGAGCCAAACGAAAACGAGATAATGAGTGGACTGAAAAAGAGGTGAAGTGGTTAACAAGTCTAGTGGAACAGAAGAAGACGGCCAATCACATAGCTGAACTATATCCAGTACAGTTCCCGCAAGCTAAGAAGATGCGCACCAAGGTATTGTGGTGGAGTCAAGTTCAAAATCGAATGCATTTGTATCGACAACCTGACCACCACCATCGTGCCCAGCCTTCAACTTAAGGGGGGGTACCCCGCGGACCTCCATTCGAAATCTGGTCCGATCGTCCGCTGCTGGCAGACGACCGGTCATCATCCAGAGACACTTGGTCCGATTCACTTAAGACCATGTCACCTTGTGTACCCATTGGAGTGGGCTAGTTACACACTCGGTGGATCGGGATCGCAGATCGATTTGATTCGGTCTTGAATATGAGACCGTGCTGGCTAGGTGTACCTAGGGCGGAACTCTTCACCCCAGGTACGTACAGACCAGAAACACTTCCGAAAGATAGATTCCAATAGGTCGATTGTCCAAACGATCTAGACCTGACCGATACGAAATAATAGAGGGTAGACCAATCAACCGGTCTAGCCCCTGACCAATATGAGAGAAGACCAAAACCGGTCTAAACTCCAAACAATGTTAAAATGAGCCAATATGTCCACGTGAAGACCCAATATGCCCGTGAACTCCACAAACGATATCTCCACGTAAAGACCAATCCAGTGAATAGCACGTTCCAAACGTACTTGAGTTGAGGTGTTGAGATCGCCAAATCGTACTCCCGTCGAGGGACTTCCGGTGGGCCAAAGTGCGCGTGCTGCGCGTCCAGACCGGGTATAATTGGCGAGAGGGGATAATTCGACCCTCTGCCCCCAAACACTCCGCGGCGGGCGGAGGCGACTAGTGTACGTGCAAAGAAAAACGGCGACCCCTTGCTGTGGTATAGACCAAGACCAAAGGACTTCTACTTAGAAAAAAGCCGCAACCAAAAGACTCTTACTTGGAAAAACCGCAACCAAAATACTTGGAAAAACCGCAACTAACCAATAATACTACCTCCCTATGGTCCCTAATGTACCCACACAAAATTATGTAAAATACCCAAAGTCAGGTGACTCACCCAAAACCAGCGTTCTTGATACTCCCTGAATTTGATAGGCTAAACAGCCCCCCTTGTTTGGACCAATCGGAAACTCGACCAACTGCCTTGACCAAAAGTGACCAAATTTGTGATACACTTCACCACAGCCGCCCCTGAGTCCGACCGTGTCGCACAACGATAACGGTCTGACTCACCCATCACTCGACCAGCTGGACCTTGGTCACGCACACTTCTTCCCCATGGATCAAACATCTTCGACACCTGCTTCAGGTACTGCCTTTACTGCACTTGATCTTCTTATGCTTCCCTTTGACGCTTGTTCTTGTTGTTCTTGCAGAAACTCGATGCGCCGAGTCGCCCCACCTTGCTTCGCCTGTCCGGTCGGCTCGGTTTAACAGCCCACGTAACTCTCGTGCACTTCAAACATCGGAAGGGCGTCAGACTGAAGCCGACACGCAGATGCAGGATATGCTTGCAGAAAACATGCGTCTCAGGACCCAGGTGGCCCACCAGGCAGAACGAGGTGTGCATCTTTGGTCTTCGTCTTGTACTTGTCTTGGCCCTCGTTTGACTACAGCTCTCATCCCTCCCAGCGTCGTCAAGGCAATACGTGCCTTAGTTGACGCCGATAGGCAGTCCAACGATCATGTTGGCCAGCTCCGACACATTTTGGAGGAGTTGATAAGCGCGCGCTATAAGCTGTCCCGTCTGGAGGCTCATCAGTCCCATCTCCGGGATCAACTTGCACTTGTTCGTCGGCAGCAGCTGGACGGACAGTTTGACGCGACTTCACTGCGCATGCAAGTCAACGACCTCGCGCGACGCATTGCCGAGTTGCAAATTGCGATTCAAGACCAGACCGGGAAGGTCCGGTCCTGTCAAGACAGGTCCGACGCTTGGACGCAAGGGTCGGGTCGTCGTCAGGTGGCACTAGACCAGTGCCGCCAGCGCTTGATGAACTTGCTACCTCCGTGTTCGACTGCTTCCTCCAGCGTAGATTGTTCCGCATCGGCAACCTTAGTCGCCTCGGGGCAAGACCAAGACCGACGTCGCTCATTGGCTGATATTCAGCATCCCGAAATTACATCAAAATCAAAGAAGCGCGCGGACGCGCCGGGTAGCTCAAGGGCGCGGGGCACTGCGCGCGGACCCGGAATCGGGGGGAAGCGTGCAGTGTCCCATAAGCGAGCCAAGACACAGGCGCTTCTCATGGAATCGTTCTCGGACACGGACGACATCTACAGCCCCTCGGAAAGTCGAGCGCCCTCGCGCCGTACTGCAAGTCGCATCCAGCACACAGGGGTCTCGTCTGAGGAGGACTCCAGCGAAGGGTCCGGCGATTCCAAGTTCATGATCCCCATCCAGTCCAAGTCACAAACGAATTTGCGTGACAGTTTCGTCCAAGTGGCGTCGACAGTGGGGTCATAGCAGAAGAACGGTATGCCAAGTGACGCTGCACCAGTACCGACATCCGCGACGCCGGCGCCTTCGGTTCTCCCCGGGACATCCGGGCTTCACAAGTACGCCTTATTGAATAACATGGCGGTTGATACCAGCTCCCTTCCGCCGCGGACGTTTAAAGTCACTTGCCGTGGTCGTCGGGGCAAATCGGCTGTTTAGGCCGGTCTACCCTGACCAAGCAGCTTCTGGCCCGGTCTTTCTCTCGTCCGGACTCCTGGCTTTTTCCACCGGCCGAGAAAACCCCTTCCGCGTCTTCATGGAAGGCGGACCTGATTACGTCGGCGCAGATCTCCCGCCTGTACGGCGATGAAACATGTAAAATCTTCGAACACTCCAAGATAGGACTTGCGTTCCACTTGACTCCATGGATCAGCACTTTGCTAGGCCGGGTGAAGAATTTCAACAGGATCCACGGCCAAGCAATTTGGGAAGCGTCCCACTACTTGGTGCTTCCTCCCGACCGGGTGCGACAAGATCCGGACCTGGCGACGTTCCAGAGCAAGCGCAAGCGACGTCGAATTCGAGCGGGCGAGGCTTGGCAATCCCTGTGCCAGTACATTTTGGACGGGATGCGAGCTCGCGAGTGTGAAGTCGACGTGTTCTTGTACCCGGTGTTCCTCCACATTCCAAGGCGTCTCGTTGAGAAGACCAGACTGCTGGCCGACGACGGCACATGGTACCCCGGTCTTGATTGCGCTGAGCCGGTCGCGGACCTCAAGGATGCTTTGGTCCAGCTTGACCGGAAGGACCCCTGGCGTAACCAGTTTCAGGATCAAGTGGAACATCATCCGTCAATGGTCATCGGCCGTCTGTGGGGCGATAGCAAGTGAAGTCGTAGGTAGTCGACCAGATAACTCGTAATACATGTCATCATTTCTTTTCATATGTCCGATCGTCAAATCACTTGAACTAATTTTACCACTCTCTCCATAGTTTCACCGAACACGTTATCGTAAACAGTTCGACTCTCATCACGAAAAATAGTCATCACATTCATCATTCTGCTATTCCAATCCGTCACAGTTCATCACAATTTCACATCAACTCCGGACCTTCCACATCTTCACACCGGTCTAGACCGACCGATGCTACTGCGTGTCTTGGGCTTGGTCTTCATGGGTCTGAATCACTGCGAAGCGATTACTATTGACTCGTTCTCGTTCGAACTCTCGTAGAAGATCCCCACAATTCAAGTCGAGCTCGTCGACCAAAGTTGATTCATCATGGTCCTTCCATCGGACCAGGTACTCTCGGTGAATCCGACCGAACCTGGTCTTCTTGGTCGACCGAACATCCAAGACCTTCTCCACTTCAAACTCGTCATCCTCTAATGGACGTTCCCAACTGTCCTCCGGCAGTAACGCTTCATCAAAATCAAATATCTTTTCTTCGTCTACCAGATAGGGAGTTTTGGGTCGATCAGGAAAGTCTCGGACCAACTTCAACTTGGACAAATGCACAATCGGGAAGACCTTGTAATCTTTACCAGTTGTTACCAGACGGGCAGCGTGCTCACCAACCATCTCGGCAACACGGAAAGGGCCGTGCCATATGTGAGCCAGCTTCTTCGCATAGCCCTCCTTCACTCGGTCTAGGTATAGCCATACCCTCTCCCCTGGTTCTATACCGTGGGGTCGGACCTGGTCATTGGTCCGGTCTGCCCGGTCTTGTGAGGCGTGACGCAGCTTTTCGTTGACGACTTCTTTTGCATGCTGGTAGTGTTTCTGGACCTGCATGCGCCAGCGTCGAGCATCGCGATCGCGGGTCCGGGTGCAACCGATAGGTATCGCAGCTTCCAGTGTCGACCGAGGGTCCCATCCATATGTCGGATAAAAAGGCGTTTCTCCTCGGACCCGATCCGTCGACGAGTTGAGTGCAAACACCAGCCTTTCTGCATACTCGTCCCAATCTGGCTGGTCTGGATCGGCAACGTACATCTTGATCTCCCTCGTTATGGTCTGCACCATGCGTTCCGCCGATCCGTTAGCTTGCGGACGATATGCCATCGTCGCACTCTGTTTCTAACCCAGCATGTTATTGAACGACTGGAGCACCTCGGCCATAAAACCGGGTTCTCGATCGTGCCTGATGACCTTGCTGGCGCCGAACCTTCGGAACACGCATTCTTCGTAATTTTTGGCGATCTGCTAGGCATACCGTGACGCACTTGCCTTCGCAATAACTAGACCAGTGAACAGGTCTACCCAGATCAGCAGCTCAGTTTTGCCGCGCGTCGATCTAGGCAGTGACGGTATGTGGTCCATCGCTATGACCTGGAAAGGGTAGGTAGCTTCGATATTTCCGGGCGATCGCCCCTTGATTACCGGTCTACCCTTTCCGGTCTCGCAATCCGTGCAACAGCCCACATATTTCTGCACACTGCGGAAAAGACCTCTCCAGTGGAAGTGGGACCTGATCTTGTGATAGGTCCTGACTATGCCCTGATGTCCCCCTTCTAGACTCACGTGATAGTGATGAAAGACATCCGGCTGCAGCAACTCGGGGATCACTAATTTCGCCAGTCGGTCCCGGTCTGCACTGTCTTGGTCGGCATCGCGGCAGTAATACAATAATCTATTATCATCCACTTCGTAGCTATCCGCGATCTTGATGAACTCTTTCGCTTGATCGTTCGTCAACTTGGACAGCTCACCACGCAGGTAGGTCTTCAGGTTCACAATCCATTCTTCTTCGTCCTGCGCCTTGAGGATCCGTTCCATCCTTAACTGTTGCACTGCATATTCTTTCAAACTTTCCTTCGGGAACGGTCGGCGAGACTTCTGAGCTTTCGATCTAGTCGCGACCATCACATGCACCTGGACTGGGGCGTTCTTGGGTCCGATCACCTCGGGGAGCCTGTTTATATTCACCAATTCATCCAGAACGGCCTTCTCGGTGATCATATACCCGGTCTGGTCTTGCATGGCCTTGGTCGCGAGGTAGTCGGCGCTTCTGTTCCAGTTCCGTTTCACGTGCAATAGCTCGTGGTTGGGGTGGTCCTTCAATGCCTTCATTACTCGATCATTTAGCGTCTTTAGTCGTGGTTCTTCCAGCAGTTTGGATCATCATGTTTGCTCGACCCACAGTGGGAGCACTTCTGACGAGGTCGGTCCGGATCGGACTTGTTTCCGTTCCTTCCCTTCCGGTCTACCGGGTCTGACTTCGACCTGGTCTTCGGGGCAGGTCCCGCAACATAGACGTAACGATACTGGTCTTCATCCGATGACTCCTGTCTGGATTGACTTCCACTTTCCCCTTCCGATCCCGTGCTGTCTTCGGCTACGATCGCCTTGACCGCTCGGGTCGGTCTGGTCCAGGGTCTCTTGACCGGATCGGGCTGGGTCTGGGTCTTGGATCGGTAGCGACCTGATTCACCAGCACTCTTCTTCCTCATGCTACGCGACTGATGAAGCGTCCGTAGAGTCTGTTCAACTTCACCCGCGTCCCTAAGACGCAGCAGAGTAAGCTTGTCCGCCAGTTCTTGATCGTCCAGGGTACTACTGTAGTGACCCACATGTTCCAGAGCAGCACCGTTCGGCGGGTTATTCTCTTTAATTGTTATGCCGGCACGAAGTGCGGCCACGTTCAACCGATGCAAATATTCGATCGGTGTCTCGTCGCTCCGCTTCTGCATATGCTGATACTTGCGGGCACTCGAAAATCCGGAGTTACAATATTGCCCTTCAAACTCTGCACATAGCTGGTCCCAGTCAGACCGGACATCCCGACCTAACTGTTGGATCCAGTTGGAAGCCAGTCCTTTCAACAAATCCCGGAGAATCAGACACCTTTCACTTTTCGGGGTCTGGTCTCGCAGGAACGCAGACTTGACCCGACCGAACCAAGACTGGGCCTGGTCTTCATCAGTATCCTTTCCAGTGAAGTCCTTGAGGTCGGTCGTCGCGGCCATACGGATGCGCGGAATCGCAGCAGATCCAAAGTCGTAAGCAATAGTGGAGGCTAGGTTAGCCTTGCGTGGCTTGCCTGCGCCTGTACCATCTGACCCACCATGGTCGTCAAGACCGCCGACCGACTCCATATCACAGTCACTTGTCTTACTTGGTCTACGCTGTCTGGACGGTTTCTTACCACTTCGAGTGGGCTTGTCCACAGATGTTACCGATTCCATATCCACATCTTTGCAAACATTGACACCTTGACAGGTAGACCGGTCTTGAACATGTGGCCGCAGAGGTGGTCTAACCCGGTCTTCCATGAAACGCTCCATCATCGTCTCAAACATGGTTTGGACGTTAGCTGGAGTCATGGGCAACGTGTTGATACCCTCCTTTTGCGGAACTGAGACCTGTGGGGGTCGCTGGAGCCCCGACTGGCAAGCAGCCCTTTGCTGCCGCATGTCCCTTTTTTGTTCAGGCTGGGCATGGTCCACCCCCACGGTCATCCGCTCGACACCGGTCTCCAACTCTGATGAGCTGTTAGAGGCCGGTGGAGACTGATAAACGGATTCGTCATCAGAACCAATGTCGACAAGCGCTGTGGAGGCTTCAGCGACCTTCACTGCTGCGGTGGGAGTTGGGCGGCGAACCGCCCCCACCAGTGGGACCAAATGGTCGTGGAAGGTCGACATCCACAATTTCAGCCTCCAAGTCTCAAATTCAAATAGTTTTTGGACATCGGCGGGGTTCTGCATTTTAGTGCCAACCTCCGCCAACATCGCCACCAAGTTTTTTACCAACAGTAATGGGCGATCACTCTGGACCGGCTCGGTAGTGGGACCGAGAAGACGGTCGGGGATCTGGAGGTTCAACACCCGAAAGACCACGTCAAAGCGAACAAATCGTTTCAGCTCAAAAATGTAGTACATCTTGTTTAGGTCTTCTTCAGTGATGCCTCCATCTCCGACCTGCAACTTTTCTTCGAGGTCGTCTTCGTCGGCCGGCATTCCCAACCCTTTCTTGGGAATCTTGGGTAGCTTGGGGACCTTGGGGAGGTTGGTTTGATCGTTCTGATCAGCTTCCAAGTATTTTTCGTCTTTTGATTTTCCATCAATTTTTTTATGCACATACATAGGATCAGGACCAAGGTCCTGATCCTTTCCGGGACTATAGCATGACTTGCTATAGTCCCGATCGGCTCCGGTGGGAGCCTTTTGGGGAGGAAAAAAATATTACTCCCGATCTGGTCCTCCACCAGGCCAGACCGGACATCGCCATCTTTATCGAGAACGAAGACGTAAGGTGATAGCCTTTCCTTACGCCCTCTCCAAAACGACTCCATATTCAAATCATTCAAATCTTCGAATCCAATTTTTGATGGATAATAGCACGGTGATATCTACGATCACCAAGTGATCCGGGCACGCGCACCATTGTGGTGGAGTCAAGTTCGAAATCGAATACATTTGTATCGACAACCTGACCACCACCATCGTGCCCAGCCTTCCAACTTACGGGGGGGGGTACCCCGCGGACCTCCATTCGAAATCTGGTCCGATCGTCCGCTGCTGGCAGACGACCGGTCATCATCCAGAGACACTTGGTCCGATTCACTTAAGACCATCTCACCTTGTGTACCCATTGGAGTGGGATAGTTACACACTCGGTGGATCGGGATCGCAGATCGATTTGATTCGGTCTTGAATATGAGACCGTGCTGGCTAGGTGTACCTAGGGCGGAACTCTTCACCCCAGGTACGTACAGACCAGAAACACTTCCGAAAGATAGATTCCAATAGGTCGATTGTCCAAACGATCTAGACCTGACATATGACGGGATCAGGCAGAGACTCCGTCGGTTAAAATGTAGTGTACAGAATGCCGAGCATGCCGTTACAAGACCAGGTCCACAGTCGGAACAAGAAATCTCTACGAACGTCGAGGAAGAGCAACGTATCGCGGATGATGAGATACCAGGGAGCCCGAATCCATCATCAGGAGAAGAAGGAGAGTCAGAAAGTGCGCAAGATGTTGTGTTGACTCAACTTGAATTACAGAAGATGGGTGCTGAAGATGTCAATATGTGTAAAGATGTGGAGCTTGCAGGCACAGTGCAAGAAGTAAAAGAGACAAACTCCATCGAATTGCCGAACAGCAGGAAATGGTGGACGGAAACACATTAGAATCAGCACTGAGTGAGAGACAAATTGGCAGCACCTTAAACGATGATGGAGAATCAAAGCGAGACAAATCCACGAACATAGATCTTATAGAGTCGACGGAAGGTCCAAATGCAAGTCTTAGGGGAGATAATGCGGAAGAGATCGAGACCAAAGAGAATGAGCTGCCGTATAGACGAGATTTCGGTGTGCCATAAGAGGAGAATAAGTGCGCCTCGGAAGGCATAGACTTTCCTACAAACATTGTGCATACCTGTGAGGAGATGTGTAGAGAAACTCCGCACAATCTTATTCCGACGTCATCAGAAGTGGAAGGGGAATCCAACACGGTGGAAGAGTTGGTGTTAAATCAACGTGAACTACAAAGAATGTCAGCTGAGGATATCAATGTATGCGAAACTGTGGAGATCGGAGAAGGTAAATTGCAAGAGATAGAAAAGACAAACTCCGGTGAAACCTGCAAAGGTCAGAGGTCGGGGGATGATAAAATAGTGGTACCAGTGCGAAACGAAGAACAATGTGGCAACACTCTAACCGATGATGGAGAGTCAAAACGAATCATCCCCACAGCCATAGATTTAACAGAGTCTACGGAAGACTCAAATTCAAGTCTTTGTGAAGGTAATAAAAGGAAAACCAGTAACTACCGGAGATGAGTTACCATATAGACAAGACCCCAGTGGACCAGAAGAGGCGAGTAATTGCGTTTCCGAAAAAATAACTCCCACTACAAGCACAGTGCAGGACTATGATGAAGTGTGTGGGGAAGTTTTGAACAACCTTACTCCGATGACTGATATGAATACAGAAACACTCAAGACGGTTGTGCAGCGGAAAGAAGAGTATCGAGGCTATACTTTTAAGGAAGGTTTGCTCACAGCAGAGTGTCGAGAGTTAGTGTGGCGCATCACATGTAAGCAAGGCTCAACGGCGAGGCAAGTAATAACGCATATGTCGGATATGGAAAGGAGTTGGTGCCAGGAAGTCGAAAAAAGCACTTTCAGCCCGGGAACTATAATTAGTGAGAGACGATCACTGGAGTTACACAAGGAAATTGGTATGAAACGACAAATCAAATTCATCTCCCCGTAGGATGTAAGAAACGTATTGTTTGCTGTCACGTTATTACTACGAGATTTGGCGTCTCTAGTGGTTTTCCTACGCGAATGTTGGGGTGGTGGTTATGGACCTTGCAGGGATGACTTGTGTAGTCTAAAATATGATGTGACAATACCACAATTTCAATACCAAGTAAGTTGCAGACATTGGTTATATGCAAAATATTGGGAGGTATATGTGGACGAATTCATATCAGTAAGTGATTACCTCCTTACTATGTGTCTAGTGACACATCTAGATGCATATTGGGCCACTAACCCTGAGCAATACGACTGGATAACGGATGATGTTGATGCAACCATCAAGCTTCAGGTGTTGTCATATGGCATTGGGCAATGTTTAGCCAAACGATGGAATACTTACACCAATGATAATGGCACATCTCATTTCATGCCATTAATGAGAGGGGTAATGTACCTGCACATAGCCGGAAATGATATACAGGAACATGTAAATACGAGTACAGAAGATTTACAACGATGGGATTATATGCGTTCCACAAGGAAGAAACCTGGAATTTTTAGGTTGGGGGATAATGTGTTCTGTAGGGTTCAGACATATCATTCTAACCACAGCCCCAGGAGACGTATTCACAAGAACATACATAAGTTACGATGGATACACAAGACCAACATTATGAACTACGTCCGAAGATTCGGAGTGATAGATAAGCTGACCAGAGATTCACCGCCATAGATTTTGAAACTAATAATTCGACGGGAAACTGTTCAATCGTTGAGGAGTTCATCGGTAATGGCGGATGCAGAGCAAACACCAGTATACAATACATTTCAACGCAGCTTGGACAGGGATCAAATGGAAGTGATCCGTGCAGCAATAGAGACGAAAGGGATAGTGTTGTCTCGTGGCCCTTATGGATGTGGGAAGACATCCACAATTACTGCTGTTGTACTGTCTTTATTGGCAATTTTCCCTTCATATCGGGTTGCAATCGTGTCCGAAACCAATGCAGCTATTGATGAAGATATGAAAAGGTTGATGGATTCAAAGCAGTTGGACGATCGATATATAGTTCGGCTGGGAGAAATAAAGGGCACTATGTTAGCGCCAGATGCTGAGATGTATCGACGAAGGTTCCTTTCGGAGATATTACGACGAGAGCGACAATCATTGGAAGGATATGTGAGTCGGAAAGAGATAGCTCCCAGATTGAAGTTAAAAGAGAGAGACATTAGATGGAACACGTGTGATTGTTGCTACTTTGGCTCAATTGGGGCGACCAGATCTCTCGAACTTGCTCTATGACGTGATTATCAATGATGAGGGTGCACAAACAGCAGAAGTAGCATTATTGCAAGCTATTAGACCGTGGATAAAAGTGATTATCTCAGTGGGAGATCCGTACCAGCTGTTTGCATACTCTTCTATGGATGAAAGAATAAAGCATCGATTCCGTGATGGCGTACGTCGTCATAAAATTACGTGGGAGTTGATGCATTCCATGGAACATTATCGAGCGATGAGGAAGATATCACCTGCATTCCCTGGAGTTACTATGACAGCAGAATTTAGGAGCCATCCTATGATCACGAGATTGTTGCAAACATTTTACCCATACACTATTCGAGATCGAGCCTATAAGTCACAAGATTATTTGTCCCCAATGCACCTGAAGCATATGGAGACACTTAATTGGGCAAAGCCGGATGGCCGCTACCCTTCTCGGGTGAAGAAAATTTTGGGGGGACAGCGTGTCGTGTGGATTAGCTCTCAAGAATGGGTTGAAGAACGCGAGCGCACCATGTATAAGCATAGAAACGTTATTGAATTGACAATAGTGGTGCATGTATTGGATGAAGTATGGTCGGTTTTACGGGCTGAGGCACGAAGATTGGGTACATTAATACAATCAGTTTTTATAATTTCCCCATATCAAGACCAAGTCTCGGCTATGAGGAGAGAGTTGCGATATTTAAATGGAGTGTACGAAGACCATCTAGATATCGAAGTAGCTACTACCGACTCTAGTCAAGGCCGAGAAGCAGAGATTACTATTGTTACCATGGTGCGTTCACATACTATCGGATTTATGAAAGGAAACCCCTCGAGATCGTTGCTATCACTCAGCAGATCACGTGATTACCTATTCATTGTGGCTGCGCGATATGTATTCAAGCAAGATGTCGATTGGGATCGGATGATGGAAGTGTGTGAAAGATATGATGTTCCTTGATTTGCGTCCACTTTGACGGACATTGAAGCGCGTCAATATTTGAAGTGGAGTTAATGAAATGGTGGTACAGATAGGCGATATAATGGGTTGCTTGATTTTGCTCGCTGACTCTGAAGCTGCGCAAGGGGCGGTTGTGGTGAAGTGATTGGAATTTACGGTTGAATGTATACGAAAAGTATGCATAAAGAGTATACGGTGTTTTTAGCCGATCATGAAGTGAGTTTTTCGGTATCGAAGCCAGTGCTGAAGTAACCAAGAAGTAACAAGGTAAACAGTTACTGGAGGTAGATATGATTTCTTAATAATTTTAATATAATCAAATTTTCCCCCTTTACAAAGAGTCGTTTCTTTAAACCAACCAACCCTTTTCAACCCATACAAAAACTAAGTCTAAAGACATCCCGAGGAAAACTATAAGTGAACGCGTGTTAAAGCGTGATAAAGATCCTATGCGGTTACCTAAGTTAAGGGGCATCCTGAGTGTTACCAGGAAGTGTCCATTTTCAGTAACTTTATATTAAGGTTCGGACGTAAGTACCAAGAACCTGGGAAGTTTAAGCAAGAGAAGTGTATTGTATCGCTTCCTTGTGTGGTTTTTGAGTGGAAACCTTGAAAATTTAAGTTCCTTCACGACACTCAGAGAGCGTCCAGCTGTAATGGGAGGACACCTACTTGCCTCGATAATTGCAAGCGCGATAGCGCGATCTGCCCACACCATAATTGATCCACTACTGATTTGGCCCATGTATTTTTCGAGGCAGTCGAATGACGTACAAATAAGTCTTATATCCGCCCGGACCGTCGAGGATGAATTTCGTTTTTTTTTTCGTCCGAGTAATTAGTGACCTTCCATCAAGGGAGAGTACCATCATCTTGGCAATCCGACCGTGATCGTGTGGTTCACTGCTCACTACGGGACCGGAAGGTCCCGGGCTCGATCCCGGGCCAAAACAAGTTGGTTGGTTTCAGAAAGTATAATGTGACGAATTCAACCATCATCTTGACCCATTTAAGCCGATCCGTAATGTGGCTACTCAAGCGGTAATAGGCTATCCGTCTCGATGAGGAGTTTGACATGCTGGAGCAGTTGTTGCACTGCGCATAGCGTCAAGAGATGATTCTCCCAAAAAGGGATGAGCAGTATACCTGACCGGTGTTTGCCGGTCTGATTAAAAAAGCGTGCCTGGCGTTCGCATATAACCAGATTTGGACCTATGCGACGTCACTTCACTTGCTTCAGACACACCCTCCAAAGATGCGATAGAAAGTACGGACAGTCATTTTCGGGACTTCGCGGAAGGTATGTGCAACCACGAGGCCCCGGAAGTAGCCACGCTCTTCATCATCAATTGCGTCCATGCGTTTCGGAAGGTTTTCGAATTTCGTCAGGAAACCGTCGTTGAAATCAGAAAAATATCTAAATTGTGTCAAGAACAGGTGACAAAAGTTAGGGAAAATTACATGCATGCCCTCGCTTTTTGCAGGAATAACATGCATGCCCCTGATTTTATGAAAATTACATCCATGCTCTGCCACATATTAATTTTGGCAACCCAAAGATAAGGTCCGATTTGCCCGTAATGGCAGGTGGTGAACCTTCGCGTCCGTACCAGCGCGACGGAATAGTAATTGTTCGCTTACTACCAACATGCATTATGTAACGGGGTTACATTCTAGTTACATTTAGTGTCGTTGTACATGAGTACACTACGGTTGAGGTCAGTATTGACCGGTTCGAAAGGTTTTGAACCATTGGTTATGTTAACCAATCAGGGCAGGGGTCCTTGGGTGGTGGCGCGTCAGCCATCCACGTGTCGGTACACAGGTGTGTACACTACATTTTAGCTAGGTACGAATTTGGTATGTTCTACTTAGTATTACATATAGTTTACATTAGTTTAAATTAATTTAGACTAATTACATATTAAATATATTAAGTTTGCATTTCACTCTATCGTACAGACGCGCGACCTCGACCGGTCGCGCGTGTAGTGAGTGCCGTAGTGTAAAGGGAGCCCTCCCTTTACCAACACCCTTAGTAAGGGAACACAGCCGTTAAGGCTACGAAGTAAACCAACCCGGGAATCTTGGCCCCGAGTAGGATAGCTCTCTCCTACTAAGCCCTTTATAAGGGCGTATCTGCTAAGTAGCGGCAGACGCCGCTTTAAGTAAAAGTCTTCCTCTGTGCGCTAGCCGCACCGTGCGTATACGCACCGGCTACATCTGGTAGCACTTGTAGTCAATCCAACACCTGTGTTGGTAGACTAAGGCATCCTCTGCTAGGGATGCATCAGGACGATTGGGACAGTTTGACCCTCGTCCATAAGGAATCCTTTAAAAGGCTGTTACCCTTACTGGGTGGCAAGGGTATGCAGCTCCTAGTGGAGCAGGGCCTTGAAGCCGTAAAGGCAAGGGTCAATGCCCTCATCGCTCATGATGCGAGTTTTGGTGGAGGCCGTTCCACGGGGGTGCGCCCTCCATTATCGTTCAAAATAAAGGAGTTCACCGGGGAGAAGGGGGACAACCTTTACGTGTGGTTGCGAGAGGTCGAAACGGCCTTCTCCACAGCGAGTGTGATCGCTGATAACTTGCAAGTGGGACTTGCATTGACCCATCTTACGGGCAAACCCCGTACATGGGCGTTTACGTGCTCGGAGTCAGTCACGGACGTTTTCCCAACCTGGGATGGCCTTAAGCAGAAGCTTATGGACATGTACGCAACGCCTGATCTGGTTTTCTAGAATCAACTGGCGTTTCTGAGGTGCCGTCAGGGCACTAGGGACCTGTAGACATATATCCAGGAACTTAATACCCTGTTGGCAGGGATGTACGCGAAAGCGTATTCGGACGATGTGTCCATCCCCGTCTTCATGGGAGGCCTGAGAGAAGGGCCAGCACGTTCGGAATTGTTCCGATACCGACCCCAATCCTTGGGGGAGGCGTTCAAGATGGCGTTCAACGCCGAAAGGAACTTCCGTTCCTCTAAGGTGGGTCCCGAACCCATGGACCTTAGTCAGGTCGAAGCGGAGGAAAAACCTCCCGCTAATAGTCACACCGACTCTTTTTCGCAGAGCTTCGAGGCGGAGCTCTTAGCTATGCTGCAGCGACATGGGCCGCTGAGATGCTTCCTGTGTGGGAGCACGGATCATCTGAGGAACAGATTTCCGAAAAATCCCCAGCGAGAGACTCGCTACAAAGGGCCAAGGGTGAGGAAAAAGCTCTTGCCCAAGCCGTCGGGAAACGAAGGCTCCTAGTAGGTGCGGGGCGCCCTACTGGGGGACCCCTCAGTGCTGTTAAGCCCCAGGGTAGGGGACGACAGCTCAAAGCCCCGAGGGAAGCGGTGCTTTCTAGCACCGAGTTGGTGTACCAGCCAGGTTTGCTGGTAGTCCTTGCGGTCGTGAAAGGCTTTGATAAGCCTTGGAGAGTCTTGATAGACTCTGGAGCGTCTGACAATTATGTCAGACGGGCTTCTGTTGAGAATATTCGGCTGTATGCCGAGGCCCTAGAGGCACGTTATAGTGACGTTGTCACGGTCAGTCTTGCGACGGGTGTACAGGTTACTGTACCCAAGGTCTCGATTGACCTTAAGCTGAAGTTTGCAGACTTCGACAGCTTAGAACGTTGCCTAGTCCTGGATTTGGACTCGAGGTATGACCTCATTCTGGGCATGAAGTGGCAGGAACGCCACGAGCCATGGATAGACTGGAAGTCTAAGTCCATTGGATCAACGCACCCGCGGTCGGGTGAACCATTGGCGAGTCATGAACCCATCTTTTCTCGATCGCAAAAGCGATTCTGGCGTGAGATGCCAGAGATTGGGATGTCTGAAACGATCATACCCAATGGCGTTAAGGAAGAGTTCCTTAAAGAGGGGGATTCGGCGGTTAATCCCCACGCCGTTAACGGCGAGACTGGTGAGTCGCCAGTGGCAGAGGTGGATTCCTCTGAGCCGACTGCAGTGGTAGGGGTAGAGACCCCTGTGGTTAAGCGCGAGGCGCTTCCAAGAAAAGCGACCCGTAGTTCGTCTCTTCTGCACGTCGGAAATGATTCCGACTACGCCGTTATAGGCGAGACTGGCAAGTCGCCATTGACAGAGGTGGATTCCTCTGAGACGACTACAGTGGTAGGGGTAGAGACCCCTGTGGTTAAGCGCGAGGCTCTTCCAAGCGAAGGATACCCGAAGTTTGTCTCTTTCGCACGTCGGAAATGATTCCGGCTATGCCGTTATAGGTGAGACCGCGAGTCACCGGTGGTAGAGGTAGAGACCTCTGTGGATAGGCGCGTGGCGCTTCCAATAGATGGGGCAATTGACTCCCCCCATCTGGGTCTCGGGATGAGTCCCGAGGCCAGTATTCAGCAGTCCTATCGGATGCTGAATAGTGTGACAGGTATTGTCAAGGAAGGCGTAAGCCTTGAACGGTTGCCTGGGGTAGGCGAACTGTTGTCGTTGGAGGAGATGTCCTTCAACGAGTTTGAAACTGCTTTGAAAGCAGATGAAATCGACGAGGTTGTCGTGTTGCGTCCGGAAGAGGAGTTGAACTCCTCATATACGATGTACGAGTCAGTTTTGGTGAAAACCAAACAGTAATTAAATGCCCGAAGCGGCATCAAGATCCTTGCGGATCCTGAGGACCGTTACCATTCCGTTAAAGGAATTCGGAGATGTCATTAGTGACAACCCGCCGATGGGGTTACCACCGGATCGGGGAGTCCGACATGAAATTGATTTGGTTCCTGGAACCAAATACTGCGTCTAGGCAGTGGTCTCTCCCCAAGGAGCAATGCGACGTCATCGAAGCATTCTTCAAGGGGAAAGAAGAGGCAGGGATGGTACGGAAGAGCAAGTCTCCCCACTCATCTCCCACTTTCTGTGTTCGTAAACCGAACGGAAAGTGGCGCATTGTGCATGCTTACAACAAGCTGAATGCAGCTACTGTACCCATGCAGACTACGATTACTCGGAAGGATGTCCTCCAGAACAATATGGCGGGCTGTACTGTATAGAGTGCCTTAGATCTGGTGGACGGGTATTATCAGGTGCTCATTCGAGCGTCCGATATTCCGCTTACAGCGGTCAGCACTCCTAGCGGCATGCTGTGGTATTGGCTTGTTATGCCACAAGGGCTTTTAATGCACCAACGACTTTCAATCGCTTGGTGACTCAACTCTTCCGCCCTCATAGGAAGTACGCTCAGACGTACTTCGACGAAATAGTCGTTCATAGTCGCGCGGAAGGCGACTCGTCTGATGTTCAGACGCATCTGATACACCTTCAAGCAGTGCTCGAGTGTATGCGAGAGCATAAGTTATATGCAAACGCATCCAAGTGTATCTTTGGTGCTGAAAAAAATCCTTTCCTCGGATGCTTCATCGGTAAGGATGGAGTGCGGGCGGATCCCGCGAAGGTGAAAGCCATTGTGGAGTGTTTTTCGCCTGTAAATCTTAGAGATTTGCGGAAATGGCTTGGATTAGCCAATTATCTCCACAAGTACAGCGAGAACTACGCTGAAATGGCAAAGCCATTGACTGACCTTCTTAAGAAGGATGTTGATTGGTGTTGGGAAACCAAACACCAAAACGCTTTTGAAGCGGTAAAGGGGAGCTTGTTGAAAGCTCCCGTTCTTGCTCTCCCAGATTCTGGGAAACCATTTAGGGTCGTATGCGACGCCTCCGATTTCGCACTCGGATGTGCTTTGTTACAAGCAGGCGATGCAGGAAGGGAACGCGTAATTGCGTTTGAGTCGAGGCAGCTTAAAGCTGCAAAACGAAATTATCCCGTTCATGACAAGGAGCTACTTGCAATGAAGTATGCCCTTGTCAAATTTAGGTTCACCTACTCGGCTCAAATCCGTTCGTGGTTTCTACTGACCACGCGTCCTTACGGACAGCGACAAAGTCACCTCATCTCTAGCAACGGATGGTTCGTTGGATCTCCTTCTTTGCGGAGTACAAATTTAAGGTTAAGTATAAACCTGGCAAGCAGAACGTGCTTGCAGACGCGTTGTCGCGTCGTCCCGATTACGGGCTCGCTCACGAAACATTCGTCACCACATCTGTGGTGGATCTCATACGCCAGGCGTATGAGAAAGACCCACAGTGTACGGCGCTTATCAGCGCGTTAGGTGAAAAGGGACTTGGCACGTCTGAGCCAACCCTGTCAGGTCAAGCTAAAGCTCGTTTACACCGTTACAGGTACTGTGACGGTTTGCTATATTATAGTACGAGCTCGGAGGACACTCCGCGAGGGGTAGTTCCTCATGATGAAGAACTGAAATATAGAGTCCTCTTTGAGGCACATGACTCCTCTATCGGGGGTCATTTAGGTCGGGATAAGACCTACAGCGCTTTAAGCGCTTTATATTGGTGGCCCAATATGTATAACTGGGTCGGTGCGTATATACGCACCTGTGAGACGTGTCCGAGGGTTAAATCCTCGGCAAGTTCAGCTGCGCCTTTGGCGAGCTTATCGGTTCCAAGGGAGTGTTGGAAATCCATTAGCATGGATTTTATCTTCGGTTTTCCGAAGGATAGGACCGAGAACACCGGCATATTGGTCTTCGTAGACCGATTAAGAGAGATGGCTCACCTGGCGGCGGTGCCAGAGTCCATAGATGGACAAGGAACAGCGAAAGTGTTCCTAGACCGTGTCTTTTGACAGCATGGTCTACCCGATTCCGTTGTGTCGGATCGGGATCCCCGTTTTACGGGACAGCTCTGGGGAGCGTTGTTTAAGGTGCTGGGCACCAATCTCCTCATGTCCACTGCGGATCATCCGCAGACGGAAGGTCAGACGTAACGCGTTAATTGCGTTGTGGAGGATATTCTTCGGAGTTTATGTCCGGATTCTCCACAGAGTTGGAGTGAGATGCTTCCGATGGTTGAATTTGCTATCAACAATTCGGTACATGCATCTACGGGGTTTACCCCGTTTTACGTGAACAGATTAGTGAATCCGAGGGTTCCGTTGACGCCACGTGTGTGTGTGGCCCAGGGCTTGAAGGGGGAGGATTCTCCGATGTCAGCCCTGTATCGAAAGCACATCGATAAGTTTTTATCGACGCGCCTTAGTGTCTTACGACACGTCTGCGATGCCATGGCGGAAATCCAAGACAAGCAGAAGGAGCAAGCTGACCGCAAGGGGCGGCGTAACGAAAAAGTATACAAAGTAGGAGAAAGTGTTTTATTAAACGCTAAAAATCTTCCTACACATTCAGTTTCAAATGTGTTGCGCAATAAACTGCGCCCCAGATTTGTGGGACCCTTTAAGGTACTAGCCCGAAAGGGCTTATCGTATACCTTGTACATCCCGAAGGTGATGCGTACGCATCCAACCTTCTATGTCGGGATGCTTAAGCCATACCAGGACCCGGGGGCGGGCCCCCTCCTGGAGGAGGTTTGGAAAGGTGGATAGCCGTAAGAGCCGCAAGACACGGCAGGGCGAAGGAAGCCCGAGAGGGCTAAAATGTGACCACGAATCTCCGCAACGGTCGTCTCGAGAGATGCAAGCCGCCTCTCGAAGCGATCAGTGGCATCCACTCATCGCGGAGACCCTCGTGGATATCATGGATGCGATGGCTGTGTCGATCACAGCGCTCGCGTATCTCACGTCGCAATTGCGCGACCTCCTCCTCCAATGCTTGATGCGGAGGATAATCCACAATTTCATGTGGAGCGGCTGATGGCGCGACGCCATCATCGGGGTTAAACCCAGTATCTGGTGAAGTGGAAAGGTTATCCACACTCACAGAGTTCGTGGGAGTTCTAGACTCCCCTACGGCAAGATTGCCGCGACATCGTTGACGCTTTCGAGAGGGAGAATCCCGCTGTAGGTTAACGACCCGAGGGGCATGAGAGGCCCCTTCACTCCCAGTAAGTGGGAGTTCGCCGGAGGCAGATGTGGCGCTCACACTGTCCTCTGGCACCATGGTGGATACAGGGACGCTGGCGTAGCGCGTGCGATATGGAGCACGTAATAGCTCCATCGCTTGGCTCTGACGAATGCCAGGCGCAACGCCCTCTCCACCCAAATGTCTCGACGGGAATAGCTGACGTTCAGCTCATTGAAGCTGGTAAGAAGATTCTCCCCTTCCGCCCAAGCGCGGAACTTCTTCTCTGCATCATCAGCCGTTTCTCCCGGAGACGAAAGGAACCTCACGGAGGTTCTCAACAGGGGCACGCTGTGCCTGCCTGTCTAAGCGCTCTCGGTAGTAGACTCTAGTTAAATGCTTTTTTGTAAGCAGTTGTTGCCGGAGTTTCCCACGAGGTTCGCGTTGATACGACTGTTCAGCCTCGGAGCCAGGGGTATAGGACGCTAAACCAGTCCTTACCACACGCTTGTCCCACCTTGGAAGGTCACGAGGACCTTCGAAATTATAAGCCGCTTCCGACGGGCGTTTGGGGCGCGTAGCGCAGCCCTTAATGCCTGTGCGGCAAGTTGGGTTTGCTGAGCTGCAGATTATTGGTGACGATCGCCTTTGGCGATCCGGATGTATCATCCGATATGGGCAGGGCTGGCGCACTGGTTAGTTTATTTTCCCCACGTGTGGGGAACGGATTAGGCTGCCGACACCGCCGTTCGGAGCTGTCGGAGCGGTCAACCGTTGGGGAGGTATCCCCAAGGGCATACACCTCCGAGCTCTCGGATTAGTCTACCTCCTCTAGAGGAGACTACATAGCACCACTGAAGGTGTACATGGATAGCCAGAGGAACTGGCGTTTGAGTTCTCCAACAAAATTTTGTTTATTGCGTAAGCAATAGTCTTGATGGGGAAGGATGTAACGGGGTTACATTCGAGTTATATTTAGTGTCGGTGTACGTGAGTACACTACGGTTGAGGTCAGTATTGACCGGTTTGAAAGGTTTTGAACCATTGGTTATTTTAACCAATCAGGACAGGTACCCTTGGGTGGTGGCGCGTCAGCCATCCACGTGTCGGTACACAGGTGTGTACACTACATTTTAGCTAGGTACGAATTTGGTATGTTCTACTTAGTATTACATATAGTTTACATTAGTTTAAATTAATTTAGACTAATTACATATTAAATATATTAAGTTTGCATTTCACTCTATCGTACAGACGCGCGACCTCGACCGGTCGCGCGTGTAGTGAGTGCCGTAGTGTAAAGGGAGCCCTCCCTTTACCAACACCCTTAGTAAGGGAACACAGCCGTTAAGGCTACGAAGTAAACCAACCCGGGAATCTTGGCCCCGAGTAGGATAGCTCTCTCCTACTAAGCCCTTTATAAGGGCGTATAGGCTAAGTAGCGGCAGACGCCGCTTTAAGGAAAAGTCTTCCTCTGTGCGCTAGCCGCACTGTGCGTATACTCACCGGCTACACATACCCTTAATTCCAATATAAATGCCCTTGATTACATCACCTTTACCATGGCGGAAGGTCAAAGGTTTCTTGTAGTTTTGGTTTGCGTCGAACTGCTTTCCATTCATGAGACGACCGCGGTACAGAATCTCTACTTTGTGACCACGCCGCACAGGACGACCCTTGTCAACAGCACTGCGATAATACATAATACACAATATATCAAAACATGAACTTTTGTTACATCAGACTAATAAGTACTCACATATCCTCGATGGTGACGCCCTTTTGCACATGTTTAGCAGTCTTGGCTTTCTTTGGAACCTCCACAGACTCCACCGGAGCCGCACGTGTTTTTCTCTTTGGGTTGGCAGCATTAATCTTTGGCAGGGGCATGGATGTAATTTTCATAAAATCAGGGGCATGCATGTTATTTCCGCAAAAAGCGAGGGCATGCATGTAATTTTCCCTATGTTAGTGGTATAGTGTAGCGATATAGTGGTACCAGAGTAGGCTTTATGCCTGTATCCTAACCATTGTATATGTAATGGGGTGCCATTACATAATTGATATTCAAGTTCGAATATCACAGTTTAATTTCAGACGCGTTGTCTGAAATTTAAATAAGAGATGATAAGTTATTAACTTCTAAGAAGGAAAAGTCGATTCGGTATAAATACCGAATCTTGCAGGTTAACTAATAGTACAGTTAGTTAAAGACTTGATATTATTATATTAATTAGTTAGTTACTATACTATTAGCCTCTAAACCACCCATTAAATAAACACTCTTAATTTTGCGTTCTAGATAACAAGTGAATATTAATATGTTTACTTTTATTATAGGATTAGTTGTTACCAACTAATCCTGCCCTAAATTGTATTGCGCGCTTCCTCGCAAAATACAGTGTAATTCTGTAACAGGATCAGTCCTGTTACACCTGGTAGCACTTTGTGGTCCGTCTTAACGACCACAGTTCCGTTCTGCTAGTTAACTAGCGGAGCGAAGATTAAGAGCCGCTCGGCATCATGTCGCGAGACATGTCGGCTGCCGAGCGAGAAAGAACGCTGGAAGAGGTGAATAAACACTTCCCTCACTTCTCGTCGCGTAGTAAAGACGCGACGGCGGAAATGATTCGGTCTATGGGGACCGACATCATTACCATCCTCAAGAGTAAGTTTCCAGAGGAAGTGGTACAGGTGGTGAACCGCTTTAGGCTAAACCACCTAGAAAAGTCAGAACGGCCTGCGCCAGAGGCAGCGCGGACCGCAACTGCACCTGCAACGCATAGCGTTGAAGTAGTAAAGGCGCGAGTACCGCCCTTTACCGGTGAAGGGGGCTAGCCCCTTCGTAGATGGTTCGCAGAGGTGGAAGATGCCATCTATGCGCAAAATATTGTTGACGAACGTCAACAGGCGTACTTCGCCACAACATGTCTAGGCGGCAGAGACAGGGCATGGGCGATGAGTCGCAGAGCCACTGATGACTCTACGTTCCTTACTTATAAGGAATTTAAAGCTGAGCTAAAGCTCAACTTTGAAGCTCCAGAAATGGAGCTAAGTAGTCGGCAGGAGTTTATGGAACTCCGTCAAGGTAAGCTTGACCTTCAAGCTTACGCTCAGAAGACGCAATATTTGCTGTCAAATATTGTGTATGAGCCGGTGCCCCCTGCTATGCAGGTCACTGGCTTCATGAAGGGACTCAATGATGGTCCTGTCAAACAGAGTCTCTATCGGCACCCGCCAGATACTCTGAGGGATGCCATTGATATGAGCATCCGTGAGGAGTTCAGCATGCGATCAGCGTCATCGCATGCTGGGTACAGCCGAAGGGCTCAACAGCCCTTCGCTTTTGACATGCCGCAACGGATGTCAACAATCAGCAGTCAGGCGGACGAAGCTCACACTTCGTCTCAAGAAAAAGCCACCCGCGCCAGCATGGGCGGTGAAGGTCCAGAGCCGATGGACCTATCGGTTGCGGTTGCTTCGAACTCGAAGCAACCGAAATTTAAGAAGAATATTCGCTGCAATAGATGCGCGAAAATGGGTCATTTTGCCCATGAGTGTATGGCACCGCGCCCGGTGCCACGCAGTCAGCGGACAGAACCGTCCACTGCACGGCGACACCTACAGGGACATCACCCTGTTGGTGCAAAAACGAGAATCTCCAGTAGGGGCGGGGCGCCCTACTGGGAATGTTATCCCACATGCCGACATAGGGCATGTGAGGTTAATAGCCCCAGACGGGACTATGTCCTGTCAAAAGGTGCAGGGTGATGGTAAGCCTCTTATCACCCTGGAGGTTAAGCCGCACGGGAGCGATGTCCCCATGCGAGCTTTGTTTGACACAGGAGCGTCAAACAATTTCGTTAGAACTCAGAGTCTAACGCTGTTGAGCTTCGTGGAGGTAGAGACCCCACGAAGTATGTTGTCAGTCCGGTTAGCAACAGGTGCAACCGTGACTATTCCAAAGCGTGTGATTAAAACACGCTTCGAGTTGATGAACTGTCATTCGAGGATGAATTCATCGTCCTCGATTTAGATGACAAGTTCGATGTGATACTTGGAATCCCATGGATGTCCAAGTTTAAACCTTCGATCGACTGGGTTAACCTATCGATCGACTGCGGCGGACGCACAGGATCTGATCACCCTGTGTGTAATCCGTCTGTATCAGAGAATACAACCGCAGTGTCAGACAGTCTGGTGGATAGCGATGGCGCCACCAGGTCTGTTCTGACACGATCAGCGGAAGGTACCTCCGCTGGTGAGAGTCCAGAAGAACTACCACACGCAACAGAAGATTCGTTGAGTGTTGGAGAGAAACATTCCACGGGTGATAAAGACCACCGTGAGAATGAAGTGATATCCACGGTGGGAAACACCCACCGTGAGAATGAAAATGTATCCACAGTGGGAAATACCAACTGTGCGACCGAAGGTTCCAACACGACGAATTAATTCCGTGTTGATGAGAGTGAACTCACGATCGAGTGCAATCGTGAGCAAAACTCCGTGGTGGCCATTGCCCACCACGTTGAGTTAGCCATGGGCACGGGTGATAAAGACCACCGTGTCGCAGAAAAGGCGGCCGATCAGACGAGCACATCTGATCGCCAAAATTCCATGGTAGGCAGTGGCCACCATGATGATGAGTATTCGCACACGGTGAAACGTAATCACCGTGTAGCAGTCAATCAGACGAGTGCGTCTGATTTCATGGGCAGTTTCGTCGAGACGATCAACGTCTTGACGCAAACGGAGACCGGATTAGCTACCCAGTCTCTGTTGATGGAACACCCTCCGAAAGAAGGTTCGGAGGTGATGGCTCTTCCAGCGCTAAGCTGGAAGAAGTTTATGAGAAACTTGCACGATGGTCAGATCGAACAGATCTGTATCATCGTTGCAACAGATGATGTAGTGGATATTCGTGAACGAATATCCACATTACAAGTGGAAAATATTGAGAAAGATGTTCCCAATGAGCAAACGAGAGTTCAGCGCTTTGAAGCGCAGAGCTGGGAGTCGCTTAAGCGACCTCCCCATTTTATGAGGTACTTCGGGAATACGCTGACGTATTCCCAGAAGAAGTACCTAGCGAGCTCCCTAAAGATAAGAGAACTCGTCATGAGATTGACCTCGTGCCAGGCACGAAGTATTGTGTTACGCGGCAATGGCCGTTGCCGCGTGATCAGGTAAAAGCGATCGACGAGTTCTTCGAAGCTCGTCGTAAATCAGGCCAAGTGCGGCAGTCTACCTCGTCGCACTCTACCCCCACCTTTTGTGTGAAGAAGTCCACATGTGGGTGGACAATCGTTCACGCTTACAACAAGCTGAACGCAGCGACGGTACCGGCACAGACACCGATACCGCGGAAGGATGTCATCATAGATGGCATGTGCGGGAGCACCATCTTTAGTGCTATCGATCTAAGAGATGGAATTTTATCAAATCCTAATGCGTGAGAAGGATATCCCTCTCACGTCAGTAAGCACCCCAAGAGGCATGCTTTGGGAGTGGCTTGTTATGCCACAGGGGCTTCGAAATGCCCCTGCTACGTTTAACAGATGCGTAACGCATCTATTACGCCCGGTGCAAGAATTCGCACCGAGTTATTTCGATGACGTGTTCATCCATAGTAAGGGTGAACACGATAAAAGCGATGTAGATGTCCATAGGGAGCATCTACGTCGAGTGTTAGAGCTTATGCGTAAGTATAAGCTCTATGCAAATCTGAAGAAGTGCACCTTTGGTGCACCTGAGATACCCGTTCTTGGATTCTTTGTGGGCAAGAACGGGGTGCGCTCTGATCCAGAAAAGATCAGGGTGATCGTTGAATGGCCTACGCCAAACAACGTTAAGGAACTTCGAAAGTTCCTTGGGTTGGCAACATATTTGCACAAGTATTCGTGCAACTATTCTGGGCTAATACGACCTCTTTCTCAATTACTTAAGAAAGATGTCGAATTGCATTGGGATACACAATGCCAAGATGCTTTTGATGCAGTCAAGCAAAGCTTGACTGAAGCGCCTGTCTTGGCTATAGCCGATAACGAGCGTCCGTTCCACGTCGTTTGCTACGCGAGCGATTTCGCTATCGTCTGTGCTTTAATGCAGCGTGATCACGATGATCGTGATCGCGTAATCTGCTATCAATCGCGTCAGTTGCGCCCAGCCGAGCGCAACTATCCAGTGCATGACAAGGAACTCGTTGCCATGAAGTACGCACTGGCTAAGTTTCGGATCTATATATTGGGAGATAGAACGTTTGTGGTTTACACGGACCATGCGTCTCTACGCACGGCCGTGAATTCACCACACATTTATTAAAGAATAGCTCGATGGCTGTCATTCTTTGATGAGTACAACTTTACGGTTGAATACAAACCCGGAAAGTTGAACGTGATAGAAGATGCGCTATCACGAAGGCCCGATTACGAGATGAAACCGTCCGTAACCGAAGGGGCCAGTGCAAACGCGATCCGTTGCACTGCTTTGTCGTCGTCAATTATACGACAAGTACGCGAGGCGTACAAAACAGACGAGGAGACACGTCTTTTGATTGATTACGTAAGTAATCAATCAAGTTAGAAGCGCGACGAACTCCCAGAGTTCTCCGCGCTTGCGTGCATCGATATCGACTGCACGATGGTCTGCTGCTTTACAGCACAGACCAAAAAGATGAAAGTCGCATCGTCGTTCCAAACGACGATGATCTCAAACATCAAATTATGTTTGAGTATCATGATGCACCGATTTCGGGGCATCAAGGTCGAGAGAAGACATACGCTTCTCTTGCACGTGACTTTTACTGGCGGAACCAGTACAAGTGGGTACGAAAATACGTACGCGCTTGCGAGATTTGCCAGCGCGTTAAGTCTGCGCAGTCTGCACAGGCTACGCTTCAATCTCTGCCGGTTCCGACAGAGTGTTGGAAGTCCATTTCTATGGACTTCGTATTCGGTCTTCCACCCGACAATAGTCGGAAGACTGGAATAGTGGTCTTTGTAGACCGTTTCAGTAAGATGGTACATCTTACTGCAGTATCAAGGAACATAACCGCCGCTCAAACAGCGTGGATATTCGTTGATACGGTATTCCGTTTGCACGGAATGCCAGAAGACATTGTCTCGGATAGAGATCCGAGATTTACAGGAAGTTTCTGGCAAGAAACGTTCTCATTGTTGGGAACCCAGTTGAAGATGTCAACTGCGGACCATCCGGAAACGGATAGGCAGACGGAACGGGTTAACCGCGTTCTCGGATACATGTTGCGATCATACGCACATGCCTTTGAACAGTGGAATGACTACCTATCGCTCACTGAATTTGCGATTAACAATTCGGTGCATGCTTCAACTAAGCATACACCGTTCTACGTGAATGCCTTAAGGCATCCACGAACCCCAGCTTTACTTGGCGGTACGCCAAATCTAAGTGGGGGAGGGACCCGCTCAAATTTTGAGCGAGTCAATGCGCAAGTTGCAACTGCAACTTGTGAACAAAACGATGGCTCTTCTACTGAAAGTACAGTAGAAGCGGAAGCAGCTTCAAATGAAACTGAAGCTGCATACGATGAATGTGTGTCTGCAGCAATGGCTGCAGACAACGAGGACAATGCACCTACTGCTGATAAAGCAGTAGATAAATTCGTATTACAGCGCCAAGCTGTAATACGCTATGTAAAAGATGCACTTGCCTCTGCTTTTGATAAGCAGAAGCAAAATGCAGATAAACAAGGAAGGAAGAACAAGAACTCCTTTCTTAAAGGTGAATTAGTATTACTAAGTACTACTAATTTGCCTACACATGCAATAAGCAACTTCCCTACACGGAAGTTGCTTCCTAAGTACATTGGACCCTTCAAGGTCCAAGAGATTCGTGGGAATGCCTATACCTTAGACATTCCCACAGCAATGCGGCTTCACCCAACATTCTATGTTGGGCGTCTCAAGCCGTATCACTCGTCTTCGTCTTACGACGAGACGCAGAACCACGGAAGATGCCGTGCTTCTCCAAGTCTCCCAAGAGAGACTTGTAATCGGCCTCCAGCCGTTGGTGAGCAGAGCGGAGAGTCGTTACCTCCGCCTTCGACTGCTCGAGATCAGCCGTGCGCCGATCGAGCTCTCCCTTACAGCGGGAAAGCTCAATGTACAGAAGATCATTCTTCTGATGGAGGGCAGTGTGCGCTCCGAGGATGTCGCGGACATCCTCGCGAAGAGACCGATATGTCTTCACACAGTGAGACATATCGCTGCTCAAGGAGGAATAACCCTCCTCGAGCTTGCAGAGCGAAGAACCATGCTCCGCAACAACAACGGCGAGGGAATTCTCAACCTCCGCCGCCCCTGATTGATAATCAGGGGAATAAGCGATATATCCTCGAGCGCTTGATCTCGAAGCGCTCGGTGCCTTTGAAGAAGGGGCAGCGTACCGAGTACTTGGTACGCTGGCTGGGATACCCCCAAGAGTTCGACTCTTGGGAACCGATTGAGGTTCTGAGGGCCGACGCCCCAGACCTTTTAACTGAGTTTGAGAAGAAGTCTCAAACTCATATGCGAAGTAGCATCAACAGTAGGTGTTGATGCATTCAGGGTATCAATTAAACCTAAATGTCGGCGGGTACGGAAAAGCCACCGTACCCCCGCAACTCCTCCTCTGACAGACGAGGAGCGCCCTGCGTACACCGCGGGCAAACGAGGTGAGAAGTGACACCACACTTTAACCCTTCTTTGATGCAAGAAAATGGATGTATTTCATTTTGCCTGTTCGTGAGTGCTTTAAAAAGCGCCCGCGCATTACGTGAACTTTATTCACGAAATCATCTGGGCTTTTGTTGTAGTTGTCAACAAAAGCATTCCAACTCTGCGTGAGGGCGTCTTTATCGTCCCTGTTCTTCCTTGACCGTTTCCGGCTCGAATAATATCGAACCTGGAAAAAGAGGTCAATAAAGTACAGACGTCTATCGTCTGTACTTCGATCGAATCGACGTGACTGGATGTCTTCGCAGTCATCCAGCACGTTGATATCGAACAACGCATACTGGCAGTCCAGTTTACGGTGACCGCCACTGTTGGGGGCAATAGCCCAGCCAGGGGTCCAAAACCCCACTCTGTACGGAACATGTGGTTCCGTACGATGATACGCTTTAGAAGCGGCAGCCGCCACTTCTGTTCGAGCTCTTTTAGCAGGCAGAGCACCGCCTGCTTCAACACCACGCGCCGGTGTTAAATAACCCCGACGTGGAGAAGTACTTGGTCCAGGTGGGGCTCTGCGTTCCTGCAACCACCTGTGATAATCATTGTCGCTGTCATAGCTGACAGCGAACCAGAGTCGTCATCGCTGTTAGGCGATGAACACCTAGCGAGTTTCGACTAGCTAGATCCTTTAGTGGGGACATCTGTATCCCCATCACTTTTTTCGGAGTCAGAACTCCCGAACATGGCCCTCTTGGCAACACGCCATTCGGAAGTTGCCATCGTGTGAGATGTTACATTAGCAACATCTCCCTGTTTCTTGTCAGATGCCGCCTTAGCAGCATCTGTGGTCGAAGACGGTATGTCTTCCGACCTTTGCGTAGTTGACGCTGCTAATGCAGCGTCACCGTTGTCACTCAACACCTCAGAACCTAGTGCTGATGCGGAGGAAGAAGTTCCTTCATTGTTTTCAGCAGCGCTCTTTAGAGCGCCGCCGCCGTGTGTCTTGACCATCGAGTCGATGGTCAATCAGTTGGTGAATGAGAAATTCTGACCAACAAGTGCCACCCATGATTGGCCAAAATAAGAATTATTATTGGCCAACCACCTTAAGTGGGGGGGGTGATGTAATGGGGTGCCATTACATAATTAATATTCAAGTTCGAATATCACAGTTTAATTTCAGACGCGTTGTCTGAAATTTAAATAAGAGATTATAAGTTATTATAATCTAAGAAGGAAAAGTCGATTCGGTATAAATACCGAATCTTGCAGGTTAACTAATAGTACAGTTAGTTAAAGACTTGATATTATTATATTAATTAGTTAGTTGCTATACTATTAGCCTCTAAACCACCCATTAAATAAACACTCTTAATTTTGCGTTCTAGATAACAAGTGAATATTAATATATTTACTTTTATTATAGGATTAGTTGTTACCAACTAATCCTGCCCTCAATTGTATTGCGCGCTTCCTCGCAAAATACAGTGTAAGCCTGTAACAGGATCAGTCCTGTTACAGTATATCTCTTATATGGTTGTTTTGCTTCATACGACATACTCGTTTCGAGTACCACCTGCCACTCGCTCCAGAAATTTAGGGGAGTTTGGAAGAGCGAATATAGCCAGATATCATATCTCTCTTTTTGTTCTCGTAATAAATCGTGAGTTCTTGTTCCTTCTAGTGTGGCATTGAGCTGCTTTCCAATGGATTCTTGTTTCATAGTAATTGGTATTTGTTCTTGTTCATCCATGCCACGTGTTTTTCTCCTCGATGCTCCAAAGCCTACGACCTGCTACCTTCAATGGTTTTCGTACTTGTAGAGCCGATTTATGCCCCCCTATTCAACTATCCAACTGAATGGTTAGATACCTACGTTGGGCTGCTGAATTGTATAGTAAATTTAGGAAAATTTATAGACACACCTTTTCACAAAAATACAATTTATTTCTTGGAAAAACATCAAATAAAAATCTATAAAATTAATCAAAAATCATATATTAAACACTGATAAATCTTTAAAAATTAATCATAATACTAAACGCTGATTGAGAAAAGGTAATACTACCTTCAATTGTTATTAATTTGCTGACGGAGAAAAGATTACCTATCTCCATTTTCACTGAACAAGCAATTACAATCGTTAATCAAGACTATAAAGCAAGAATACTTAGAGAAGGGTATGGTTCTTGTTATTAAACGAGTAAACCAAAAAAAATTGCTTTGAAATGCGATAGAGTTGGGGTTTATCGAAATACCAGCAGCCTCAACGATGGCACCCGGAAGCGAAAAAAACTCATAGCGGCGAACAAACTGCAGGTTTGAAATTGTTATATCTTGGAAAAAGAGAAAGTGTGAAATATTCGCGAAGTCACGGATAGCCATAATAATGAGGTATCAACCGATATGTTGGGGACGATTGCGCATTCATCTGTCCGGAGTCCCAACAAAATTTCTTTGGGAATAACACCATTACAAAACTCGTCTTCCAAAACAGACAAAATTTCTTCGGGAACGACACCACAATTGTTTGAAAGGCAATTGTGGTGTCGTTCCCGAAGAAATTTTGTCTGTTTTGAAAGACGAGTTTTGTAATGCTCTTACTACTGTTCGGGAAGCCTATTCGCATATCTATGAATGTAGCTCTTGCTGGTCGGAGGCCTATCGAGGCGTTAATCGATGTTCTGAGTACTGAAGAATACGAACGAAATATTTGGATGTTGGAAAACGTTGTCGTTGCCGTTTTCATTGCACATAAAGATTTGCCTTCCTCAAGTGAACTCCACGGATCATTGTCGACAACCTTAACCGGTTTTGTGTAATAGTCAACTCGCGGTGATGTGGCGAAGCGGACCCAAGAATTTTGGTCGTTTCCGGTCCGGTCAGCAGCACACCGATCGGCCTATCGACGATAGGATTGGTGGAAATCCAGGAGGCTTTTAAGCCGGTCATGTGCAAGGGGTGTCAAGAACACGGATTTGGGTAAGTCACATGATATTGCGTGTACTACATATTTTCATATTTGGTACATATTGGGGACTATAGGTGGTAGGTAGTTAGTTGGGAAAAGGTTTTGTTTTTGTCTTCGTCTAAGAAGAGCGTTTTTGGCTTTACGACTTAATTGTTGGACCTCTAACTCAACCGGGGTCGTTTCGCTTTGCACATCAGTTGCCTCTGCACGCCGCGTAGTGTTTTGGGAGCGGAGGGTCGAATAATCCCCTCCAGCTCATTATACCCGACCGGGACGCGTCACAGACGCACTTGGCCCGCCGGAAGTCCCTCGACGGGAGTGCACTTTGTTCAACCTCTCAAGTTTAAGTTGCGCACGTTTGGAACGTGCTATTACGTCTTTTGGATTATTACGTGGAGATATCCTTCGTGGAGTATATCACGTTCTCATTTGGATCTCCCTACTGGACTATTGGATTATTGGAGTTTTGTTCTCGTATTGGTTGGGCTCTACGATCGTTTGAGCGATCTGCCCTTTGGAGCATACTAAATTCGAATATAACTGGTCTGCTCGTACCCAGGGTGAAGAGTTCCGCCCGGGGTACACTACCCAGCACGGTCTACCACATTTAGACCACAAGTCAATTCCCAGCACCGATCCACCGAGTGTTTTACCAGCCCAATCCATCGGGTACACAAGGTGAGATGAAGAATAAATCTGACCGCGCGTCCTGTGTTGATGATCGGTCGTCTTCCAGCAGCGGACGATCCGATCAGATCGAAGACGAAGGTTCGCGGGGTACCCCCCCCCCGTAAGTTGGAAGGCCGGGCACGATGGTGGTCAGGTTCTCGACACTACGCTGTTTGATTTTGAACTTGACTCCACCACAATGGTGCGCGTGCCCGTATCACTTGGTGATCGTGGATATCACCGCAGCGATATTCAGCAAAGAATTGATTACAATGAATTGAATGTGGAATCGTTCTGGAGAGGACATAAGGAAGGGCTGTCGCCTTATGTTCTCGTTGTCGATAAAGATGGCGAGGTCGGATCTGGCCGGGTGGAGGACCAAATCGGGATTAATAATTTTTTTCCTCCCCATGAGGCTCCCACCGGAGCCGATCGGGGCTATAGCAGGTCTTGCTATAGTTCCGGAAAGGATCAGGACCTTTGTCCTGATCCTATGCATTTGAATGAATGTTTTAATGAAAAGAAAATTAAAGATGAAAACGACTTGGAGGCTGATCGGAACAATCCGATCCATTTTCCCAAGGTCCCCAAGCAGAGGCTCAGAATTCCATCCGATGAAGACGACTTGAAAGAAAAGTCGCAGGTCGGGAATGGGGTTATCAAGGAAGAATACCTGACCAGGATGTATTACATCCACGAGTTAAAGCGATTTACTCGTGAAGACCAGGCCATGAGGATCTTAAACCCCCTTATCCCCGATCGCCTTCTCGGACCCACCACCGAGCCGATCCAAAGCGATCGGCCGTTTCTATTGGTGAAATCCTGCTGGCGATGTTGGCCGAGGTCGGCATGAAATTGCGAAACCTCACCAACGTGCAGAAACTCTTCGATCTGGAAACTTGGATGCTGGAGATGTCGATGTCGACCTTCCATGACCATTTGGTGCCGTTGTTGGGGGTGGTCCGCCGCCCGACTCCCACCGCGGCATTGAAGGTCGCTGGGACCACGGCAGTATACGACGATGTGTGCTCCGAAGATAAGTCGTTGTATCAGTATCTACCTGCCTCTAATAACTCATCGGAGTTGGAGGTCGGTGTCGAGCAGATGACCATGGGGCCGGACCAGACCCCATGGGAGCATAAAAAGGACGTGCGGCAGCAAGAGGCTGCATGCCAGTCGGGGCCCCAGGAGCCCCCACAGGCTTCAGTACCTCCAAAGGAGGACACCAACACGTTTCCCATGACACAATCCAACGTCCAAGCCATGTTTGAAGCGGTGATGGAGCGTTTCTTGGGAGATTGATGCCGATCGCCTCCGCGTACGCATGCTCAGGACCGATCTGCCCGGCAAAAATGTCAATACTTGCCGGGATGTCGATATGGAGTCAATGGCATCAGCGGATAAGGCTATCCGAGGTGGTAAACCAGTTGGCAGAGGAAGACGCAAGTCGCATCCAGCCCGACCGCGCCGATCAAGCAAGAATAGCGATTAAGACATGGAGTCGGTCGGCGATCCGGATGACCACTATGGGTCAGGCGGTGCAGGGGAGGGCAGAAGGCGTAGGTCTAACCTAGCCTCCACGACCGTATTTGATTTTGGATCTGCCGCGATCCCACGTATTCGTATGGCCGCGACAACGGATCTCAAGGACTTTACTGGCAAGGACGCTGACGAAGAGAAAGCCACATCGTGGTTTGGTCGGGTCAAGTCTGCTTTCTTACGGGATCAGACACCAAAAAAGGAACGGTGTCTGATCTTCAGGTATCTGATGAAAGGACCGGCTGCGAACTGGATCCAACAGTTGGGTCGGGATGTCCGATCTGACTGGGATCTGCTATGTTCAGAATTTGAGGGGCAGTACTGCAACTCTGGATTCTCTACCGCCCGCAAGTATCACCATATGCACAAGCGGGGCGACGAGACGCCGATCGAGTATTTTCACCGCCTGAACGTGGCCGCAATTCGCGCCGCAATAGCAATCAAGGAAGTCAACCCGCCGACCGGTGCCGCTATGGAGCGCGTGGGTCACTATATTAGTACCCTGGATGACCAAGAGCTGGCAGATCAGCTCACTCTGCTGCGCCTAAAGGATGTGACGGAAGTGGAGCAGACGTTGCGGGCGCTGCAACACTCGCGCAGTATGAGGGCGAAGAACGCCGTTGGATCGGGTCGCTACAGATCGAAGACCCAGACCGACCCTGTGAAGATGCCCTTAACCAGATCGGCCCGTGCTGTCAAGGCGATTTTGACGGAAGACAGCACCGGGTCGGAAGAGGAAAGTAGCGGCCTGTCCAGTCGGGAGTAGGATGAGGACCAGTGTTGCCACGTTTTCATCACGGAACCTTCCCCAAGAACCAGATCGACGTCTAACCAGGCAGATCGGAAGGGCAGGGGTGGAAACAAGTCCGACCCGGACCGACCTCGCAAGAAGTGTTTTCACTGCGGGTCGAGCAAGCATGACGGTGGGGACTGCTGGAAGAAATTGATATGCAAGAAGTGAGAAAGAAGCGGTCACCCCACCAATCACTGCCTCTTCGTGTGCAAGTCATGTGGAGAGATCCACGAGGCCGGCCAATGCAAGATTGAAGAGTTTTTCATCTGATGCGCAAGTGGTATGGTCCGGGTAAGCACGCGGGGATGCTCCCATCGGACGTGGAAAAGATGTTAAATTAGAGCGCTCTCCAGGTTGGAATCTGGATCGAGCCGAGCGATCTACGTTTGGAATATATGCATATGTCGGCAAGGAGAATAAAACCGACAATACATGTTCTGTTCTCAATTGCGTCGATCGGGATCATCCGGTCTACAATCTCACGACCGATGAATATTCCCGATCGAAGGTGGTCATGCAGTTAGATCTGCTGCCTGGGGAGTTTCGCGGATAGTGGAAGTATCATGCGCCCGACAAATGGTTTAAGCAGGCGAAAGCCTGTGGTAAGATTAATAACCAGAAGGCAACGATGTTGTTCGATTCTGGGGCCGAAGTCTCGATTATCGACTCCGCCTTTTCTCGTAAGGTCGGATGTCGTATAGACGATACCCAGATAGAAGAATGCGTTGGAATTGGGGAAAATTCTTACATGACTGAAGGAAGTACGTGCGTGAAGATCACCCTATCGGGTTCGTTGGTTTACTTTTTCAGCGCTTGGGTTGGCAAGCTGGCCGGTCAGGATGCCCTGTTAGGCATGGATTTTATGGTGCCGGCGGGTATTCGCCTAGATCTGTCTCATGGAGTTCTTACACTCCCGGATGAGGTCCAGATACAGTTAGCTGGTCGGCGGCCCCTATACGGATCGCACACCGATCTGGTCAGGTGGGATCAAGATGTCACCATTCCAGTCGGCCAATCCGCTGATACCCTGGTCGATAAAGGTTTTCGATCAAGGAAGTTATGGGTGACCAAGGGCGACCGATGGATGCCGACCTTGTGAAGAGCGCCGGCCAGTTTGATTACGTTCGACTCACTAATATAGGTGACAAGCCGCTTACACCCGACAACAATACTATTGTTGGCATGTGGCTAGCGGAAGGGAAGGTGCCAAGAAAGGCGGGGTTCGTCTCGATCGGATCGAGACGGTATGTCGAATGGCAGAACTTGGCGTATCAAGCGACCAACGATCTGGTCAGCAATGATGGACCGGTGGAAGAAGATACCTCACCTATGGTGGAACGACCCAGTTATGTAACCCCGAAGAAGATGTTGGTCGAAGAAAGGCACCGCAGTAGCCGTACACGGTGGACCATCAAGCAGATGATCCAAGGTTCGTCAACATGATGGTTTCACAAGAACAGGCGACAGAGGAGCCGGAAACAGAAACAGAAGATGGAGAACATGAGATTGCTGGGGCGGACCACGATGGCGCGCCTAAGCAGATCGACTCCGTCGAGGAGCAGCCCGCCGATCGGGAACAGCAGTGTGCAACCGACCAGGACGGTTTGGATGATATTTCCCAGAAGACGATCAAGTTTTCATACATGAGGGAGGGGATCAGTACATTCAGGAGCTGGAGAGCCAGATGGCAGTCCTCCCTGAAGTGTCTTCCGATCCTCCCAAAGTCACTTGAACGATCTACAAGTGGGTGATCGGGATGTCTATAGTCCCGACCAGATCGATCAGATTAAGAAGATCATCTGGAAGAAGAAGCACCTGCTGATCGGGAAAGGCAATGCCTTACCCCCTGCTGCTCGCGGAGCAATCTGTGACATCGATGTTCGTGATGCCAAGCCGATCGCCCAGCTATGCCGACGTGTGGCGCCACAGTACCGTGAGAAATTGTCTGATATGATTAAAGGACTGTTGGCTACCAAGATTATCAAACCGTCGACCTCGCCTTGGGCCTCGATGATCGTGATTGTGATCAAGAAGAACGGCGTCGACATCAGGCTGTGCACCGACTATCGGTTGGTAAACCGGTTGAACAAGCCTATGGTGTACCCGATGCCGCTGATCAGCAATCTGCTGGAAGATCTTGACAAGACCCTATGGTATTGCTCGCTGGATATGGCAAGTGTATTTTGGGTGGTTTCGATGACCGATCGGGCTCGCGAGATTTCCGCAATTGTTACGCCGTTCGGTCTGTTCGAGTGGAACCGCATGCCGTTTGGTTTGAAGAACGCGCCCCAAATCTACCAGAGGCTGATCGACAACGCACTGGATGGACACTTCAAGACCAGTACCGATCGGGACCCCACCGAAAACCATGATGTATTTACAGAGGGTGAACCCGATCGGGTGAGTAGACCGTCCGTTCTGGGGAGGCGATCATACATCGACGACATAATGATCCCTGACTCGTCATGGAGCGATCTGTGCGAAAAGGTTGAACGGTTGTTGGAGACGTGCGATCGCTGGAAACTGTCGAGTAGTGCTGTGAAGAGTTTTTGGGGCATGTCCAAGGTCGCCTATTTGGGTCATATGGTGTCAATTAGTGGGCTGGGGGCTAATCCTAAGGACATGGAGTCACCGAGCAACCTCCCGTTTCCGAGATCTCTGAAGGCAATGCAGTCCTTCCTACGGAGCCTGAATTACTACAGCCGCTTCATTGAAGACTTCGCGGTCTACGCGGCCGTGCTGTACGAGCTCCGGGAAGTCGACTACCATATGTTGTGCGAAGGAGATCGGGCAACTTTACGAGAAGGCTGCGACTCCGATCTGCCTGCAGATTTTCCGCCGGTGGAGACAGATGACCACATGAAGCGTGCACAGGTTGCTTTCGGTATGCAGAAGGCCAAGATGGCGACGGCACCGATTCTCAGGCACTTCGATCCGGAAAAAATGCCGATAGTCATTGTGTATGCTAGTAAGTGGGCCATTTCGGCCACTCTAGTGCAAGAACATGATGGAGTGTACCACCCAGTCACTTTTAGGAGCCGGACGTTGAAGCCGAACGAAGTTAACTATAGGATCGTCAAAAAGGAAGTTCTGGCTTTACTACGGATTTTGTATGTGTGCTATAACCTGCTGGTCGGTCGACCTGTAAAGGTCCTATCAATAAAGTCGACTTTGGCCTTGCTGTTATCAGCCAATGAGATGGACGGTCGGCTCGGCAGATGGTCAGCGATCCTGTCACAGTGGTCCCTCGAGGTCGTCAAGTGCACCAAGGGAGAGGAAGAGATATTGGGCACATTGGCCGCCAGTATCACCCCTCGGTCTGAAGTGGATGAAGCTCTGATGGCGATTGCCCCAAGGAAGCAACCTCGACAGTCAATATCACTGCCGCCACCGATCGTCAATCGGGTTGAGGAACTCCTGGTCTTGAGTTTTGGCGGATCGACTAGCGTGAATAAGAAGGTCGGCTCCTATAGCGCCATACTGTGGAAGTTACCACAATGGTCTATAGTTGCAGCCGCCGCCGATTTCACGCCGGACATAACGGTCAACGAGGCGGAATATCGGGGACTCCTTCTATGTCTTGATCTGCTGTAATCACAAAAGAAAGGGCGGATCATCATATGTGGTGACTCTAACCTAGTGATAAGGCAGATCACCGGGGAGATCGACTGTTAGGCGCCACGGCTGAAGTTCCTGAATGATCTGGTGATCAAGGCACTGAAAGACTGTCCCAACCACGAGCTATTGCACGTGAAACTGGATTGGAACAGAAGCGCCGATCACCTCGCGACCCAAGCCATGCGGGACCAGATAGGGGTGACGATCACCGAGGAGGCCGTTCTACATGAACTTATGAACATAAACAGGCTCCCGGAGTTGATCAAGCCCAAGGACAGCCCTGATCAGGTGCATGTGATGGCGGCAACTAGATCGGAAGTCTCGCAGATCGTTCCCAAAGGAAAGGCTGAGTGTGTACGTTGAACAACAGCTAAGGGTGGAACGGATTCTCAAGGCGCAGTACGAAGAAGAGTGTATCGTCAACTTAAAGATCTATCTGTGCGGTGAACTGTCCAAGCTAACAAATGATCAGGCGAAAGAGTGTACCAAGATCGCGGACAGTTACGATTTGGACGACAATGGACTGCTATATTACTGCCGTGATGTTGACCAAGACAGTGCCGATCGAGATCGACTAGCGAAATTGGTGATCCCTGAGTTGCTACAGCCGGATGTCCTTCATCACCACCATGTGAGTCTAGAAGGGGGACATCAGGGCGTAGGCAGGACATGTCACAAGATCAGGGCCCACTTTCACTGGAGAGGACTTTTTCGCAGCGTGCAGAGATATGTGGGCTGTTGCACAGATTGCAAGACCGGAAAGGGAAGACCGATAATCAAGGGCCGATCGCCCGGAAATATAGAGGCTACTTACCCTTTCCAGGTGATAGCCATGGATCACATACCGTCGCTGCCCGGATCGACGCGCGGCAACACTGAGATGATGATCTGGATCGACCTGTTCACTGGTCTGGTGATCGCAAAAGCTAGTGCATCCCGATCTGCGGAGCAGATCGCCCAGAGCTACGAGGAATGCGTATTCAGAAGGTTCGGCGCCAGCGAAGTTATCAGACACGATCGGAAACCCGGTTTTATGGCCGAGGTGTTCCGATCGTTCAATAACATGCTAGGCCAGAAGCAGAGCGCGACGATGGCATATCGCCCGCAAGCGAACGGATCGGCTGAACGCATGGTGCAGAAAATCACAAGAGCGATTAAGATGCATGTGGCCGATCCGGACCAACGTGACTGGGACGAGTATGCAGAGAGACTGGTATTCGCACTCAACTCTTCAACCGATCGGGTCCGAGGAGAAACGCATTTCTATCTGGCGTATGGATGGGACCCTCGATCGACACTTGAAGCGGCGATATCGATCGGCTGCACTCGTACCCGCGATCGCGATGCCCTTCGTTGGCGCATGCAGGTCCAGAAGCATTATCAGCATGCGAAAGAAGTCGTCAAAAACGAAAAGTTGCGTCAGGCCACGCAAGATCGAGCAGATCGGAATAACGATCAGGTCCGCCCTCATGGTATTGAACCAGGGGAGAGGGTATGGTTATACCTCCATCGGGTCAAGGAAGGCTATGCAAAGAAGTTGGCTCATATGTGGCACGGTCCTTTCTGTGTAGCAGAACTGATCGGTGAGCATGCGGCCCGTCGGATCACGATCGGAATGGATTACAAAGTTTTTCCGATCGTGCACGTCTCCAAGTTGAAGCTGGTTAGATAATTCCCGATCGGCCTAAAATATCCTGTCTAGTGGACGAACCGGAGAGATTCGATTTTGACGAAGCTCTGCTGCCGGAAGACAGTTGGGAAAGGACATTGGAAGAGGCCGAATTTGAGGTGGAAAAGGTGCTAGATGTCCGATCGGTCAAGAATACGCGTTTTGGTCGCACCCACCGAAAATATCTGGTCCGCAGGAAGGATCATGACGAAGCAACTTGGATCGACGAACTCGATCTAAATTGTGGAGCACTGCTATGAGAGTTAGAGCGAGAACGAGTCAGTAGGAATCGCTTCGCAGTGATGCAGACTCATGAAGATGAAGATCAAGACACACAGTAGCACCGATCAGTATATCGATCGGTGTGAATATGTGTAAGGTCTGAATTATTGTAAATTAGTGTGATGAACTGTGATGAAATGGAGTAGTGGAGTGACGAACGTGGTGATAATTTTCGCGATGTGGATGGAAACTGTGTGTGATAACGTGTTGGTGAAAGTTTGGAGAAAGTGATGAAATTTGTTCAAGTGATTGGGTGATTAGGAATTTTTGGAAAGAATGATGACATGTATTATGGATTATCTGGTCAGCAACTGCCGCATCAAGATTCGCAGTCACCCCACAGACGGCCGATAGTCAACGCCGGATGGTCTTCGATCTGGTTCTGGTGCTGATTGCGCCAGGGCTTCTTCCGATCGATCTGGATCAAGGCGTCCTTCAGGTCTGCGATCGGCTCGTCACAATGAAGACCGGGATACCAGACGCCGTCGTTAACTAATACCCCGGCTTTATCAACCCGACGCTTGGCCATATGGAGAACCACAGGATACAAGAATATATCGAGGTGGCATTCGCGGGCCAGCATCACTTCCAGTATAAATTGGCATAGGGTCTGCCAGGCCTCGCCCGCCCGACTCCGGCGCTTCTTCCGGTTTTTCTGTAATAATATCAGGCCTTGATCATGTTGCGCTCGATCAGGAGGAAGCACTAGATAGTGTGTAGACTCCCAGATCGCTTGGTTGTAGGCTTCATTGGAGGCCTTCACTCGACCTAAGAACGAGTTGATCCACGCAGTCGACGCAAACATGGACCCCAGCTTGGGGCGGATGAACACTTTCCATGGCTGATCTGCATACACACGGGCGATTTGTGGTGCTGGGAACAGGTCCTCCAGCCATGCAGAAGAGGCAGGAGACTTTGAAGCTGGAGGAAAAAGCCAGGAGTCTGGACGCGATAAATACTGGGCTAGCATCTGCTTGTTCAGGGCTGATCGGTGCAAGCTACCGATCTGCCCCGGTGACCAAGGCAAAGTGGCATCTTAAGTCAGCGATGGAAGAGGTCGATCTCCGATCGACAACCCTTTCAATCGGGCGTTATTGCGCAGCCCAGATGTGCCGGGCTGGAACGAAGGCACCGATCCGGTTGACTCACGCGTCCGTGCAAAACCATCAACCTGGGAGCTGATCACCTTATCAATCCCCGATGCAGGATTCGTGGGAACAGGACCTCGGCGTTGAACGGATCGGAACTTGGACAGAGCAGTGAACAAGAACACAGAATCTCACGATTCGTTCCCCGAGTCCTCTCCGGAAGAGATCGCCATATGCTTGGTTTGATCAGCGCGGGGGAGTAAGGGCGCATGCGATTTGATAGTGATGGACGTGTCACGTTCGTCCGATCTTGGGCTTGGAAGATGCGCCAGCGTCCTGGCTTTCTTTTAAGCCACCGCTCGCTTCTCCTCGAGTTCGGAGTCGCGCGCTATGCCCCGCGCCCTTGAGACCTTCGACGCGTCCTTACGCATCTTGGAAACTTTTAAAATTTTGGAGTGCTTACTTTTAGCCAATGAGTGGCGTCGTGTCCGATCTTGGTGCAGATCGATCAGAGCGGCCGATGAAGATCTGTCAAAGCTAGAACCCGCAGCCGGACGCCGGTTCAACAATTCGGTCAACTGTTGGTAGCACCGATTTACGGCCGACCAGCGACGGTCTGACTCCTGGGTCCAGGCGTCCGATCGGCTCTGGAAGGACTCGACCTTCCCGATCTGCTCCCTGACCACGACCTGCAACTCGCCGATCTGCCTCTCAAGGTCACCATGTTGGGTGCGGAGTAAAGTCCGATCAGAATGATCCTCCAACATCTGCCGGTTGACCACCGCGAGCTGTTCCAGGAGGTGTGACCTGTAGGCCTCCAAACGAGACAGATCATGCCGTGCGCCGATCTGCCCGTCCAAGATCGGTCGGAGCTGATCGCAGTGGTCATGCGACTGCCGATCAGCCGCGAATAAAGCGTCGAACATTTTGGCGATGTCGGTGGGAAACCGATCTTCACGCAAAGGAAGGTTAGAGCAGATCCAAGACGAAAACAGGCCGATCAGCTTACCTCGCGTTGTTTGTTGGGCGATCTGGGACAGGAGATGCGCGTTTTCAGCGATCCCCTCCTGCAACTTTGTGGACATGGGGATCAACGTATACACCTCCTTCCGCAGTTGCAGGAGTGAAGAATCCCTGATGTCTAACTGGGACTGGAGCTCACGGACCGTTTTCCGGAGCTGATTGGCCTCGATGTGATGTTTGCCCGGTGTGTCGGACCCTGAAATGCTGAGGAAACTGTCAGATCGGGCCGATCTGGTCGGCGAACCAATATGGGGCGATGAGGAACGCAGGGCACCTGCAGCAAAGAAGGTCAAGAGAGGTCACAAGGCGATAGGGCGTGCAAGGAAAGTACCTGGCGAAGGAGGATTCGGAGATCCGTCCATTGGTGAAGTCCGCTTCTGTGAAGATCTGGATATGATGAGATCGGGCCGCTACCATTGCGCGGCTGCGACACGACTCAGGGGAGGCTGTGGCGAAGCGGACCCAAGAATTTTGGTCGTTTCCGGTCCGGTCAGCAGCACACCTATCGTCCTATCGGCGATCGGATTGGTGGAAATCCAGGAGGCTTTTAAGCCGGTCATGTGCAAGGGGTGTCAAGAACACGGATTTGGGTAAGTCACATGAGATTGCGTGTACTACATATTTTCATATTTGGTACATATTGGGGACTAT